>CM053271.1:40550670-40589397 GCA_028583415.1 Protea cynaroides
AAGATGACATGCGAGTATGCACAAACACCATTCCATAGAATCATAATTATTAACAACGTTTTACTGTTATTAAGTTATTACGGTTTAGGTCTGATTCCCTTACCTGACACTTGATTGCTAGCTTGCTCCGCATCATCGAATCCAAACTTGCTAACACAGGGTCCTACATGATGTTAGGGTTGAATCAAAATAATTTTCTTAGGGTTCACGTTGGTCAGAAACCAACTGGTATTGAAAACACCCTCACAGTGCATACCAGTCGCAAGCACCAACCGCGGCACTGTGGGGAAAGGTGCGACCGGTATGGTCGATCGGTCCCCACAAACCAGGCTCCGAGAGGTACCAGGCACAGTATAGGTCGCATATGGTGCGACCGGTATGGTCGACCGGAATGCCTCCGGAAGACCATCAACTCAGTGTTCGCCTTCCGTCAGTCACCCCCTATTGGTTCTAGGATTTCTCCTATGCATTCTAGGCCTGAGCAATGAGTTAGAGATGTTTCATATTCCATTCAAGTCCTAGTTTCGATGATCCTCAGCCTAGAACATGAATCTAGGGTTCATCGACTGTATTAGGGTTTGACAACAAATTTAAAGGTTTTAGATCAATATCTCACCTTGCATGGTATTGATCCATTCATGACTAATCATCTATAATGCTTAACTTAGAGAGAAGTTGAAGCACTTACCGTTGGTTCGCAGTTATGGTGTTCTTCGTCCAACGGTAAACGGCGGCTCCTTTCTCTCCTTCCTAAGCTCTTTCTCCTTCTTCGATCTCTTTCTCCTCTCTAGGGTTTGTAAAGATCAATGAAAGAGTTCTAAGGAGGTTTAAGGGTCCTTAAATAGACTAGGATTGAGTTTAGAAAGTTTCTTTACATTAGGAAAGTCCCTAGGCTCAATATTTAAAAAGTGGGACCCACAGAGATCAGTTTCTGGATCTAACCAGTCTGCCCATAGAGACTAACACACCCCAATTCTGGACTAACCAAAATGGTGTGAGGAACCATCAATAAACCAACGGTTCAACCAAGATCTCGAATAGGCTATCCCCACCATGTTAAACCAAAACACATTCCACATTAATCAGAGATAATAAAGCAAACAGCGAAAGTCTTACAGATAATGAACTGAAGTCCAGTCATGATAAATAATTAACATTTCATTTATCTCCAAGTCACCAAAACATAATTTAATACATATTACAAATATCCAAATACAAAAATTAAACACTAAGTGTATCTACAGTGGAAACGCTCGCTTAACGAATCACAATAGTCCCCATAGCTTGCTCATCATAGCCGCCATCCGTTTATATATTGGCATGTTGACATAATCATCAATCGTAATACCTACAACATCAGAAACTAAAAGAATTACGCGTGCGAGGGTCAGCTCTCCAACTTGAGCTCAGTGAGAAAACAAAACAATGCAACAAACATATGGATGCATTCATTCATATCTTTGGTCTGGTTCATAAGTTTGCAATGTGCAATAGAAAGGATTGGTGGCCCTTGCACCTCTATACACGACTGTGTGAATCCGCCCAATGGATCAAACACCATTACCGTCCCACATGCACCCACCATGGAATAGGGATAGAGCTAAAGTGCTTAGGACCGCACAACATCACACTTCCCCTGATGCCCTACCCATACCAACACGTAAGCCCCTATTGGCGAGGGCTTGCAAACTGGGCTCGCAACTAACCAATATTAATGACAAACATTGTATCCAAGGCCTCACCCCAGCATCCCTCAATACGTCCATAGAGATAAAGCTAAGGCCCCCCGACAGAGTTAGAGACTACACGGTCCGAGACCACCTCCCCTGATGCCCTACGACATAATAGTTCTGCTAAGGTAATGGCGATACGACGATGTCAGTGGACAAGACTTGAGTAGAGATAGAGCTAGAGTCTAGTGACCAGGATGAACCACAGTGTCACGTCCTCCCGATGATGCTCCACTTGCATCAAGTACACTAACCCCACACATACATTCACATGTCTATTCCTAACATCATCATCATCATCATGTTATAAATAAACTGAATTAAATATGCATGAACAGTAATAACAGGAATATTGGATGACATGCGAAATGCACAATACACGCATACAAGCATAAAATCATTCATGGCATTGGACTCAACAAATAAAAACAGTTTATTATTAGCCAATTAATTTAGGTCTTGTTCCCTCACCTTTGATTGATAGTAGATCCTCGTTCAAGCTTATGAATCACTTTTAAATTACTTGAAAACCTAACAAAGTTGATAGATTTTAATTAGAATTAATTCCCTTAAGTTTAGACTAACAGAAGCTGAGGGGTCGCAGGTGGGGTAGCACCTGGGGTTTCAGTTTCTGTGACCATAGGGTGTAGGGTCGCAGGGTAGGGTAGCACTTGGGGTCTCAATTTCTGTGACCCCAGGGGGTAGGGTCGTAGGTAGGGTCAGACATACTGCGACCCTACGTGTGACCACACCCTCCCTGGAACTTCCCGAGGGCATGTGGTCGATCATGTGGGTCTCGTGGGGTCGGATATCATTCGACCCTATGTGCGACCACACGTGTTCTTGGTCGACTTTTCACTCTTAAGTCCATTCCTTCATGTTTGAATCCTTTGGCTTACCATCATGGTCCTTCCTATGATCGTTCTATGGCTCAAACTATAATTTTAATACACTATCCATTGTCCACAATGATTTTCTCCATGGTTTCTCTTAGAATTTTGTCCATGGATGGATGATTTTGGTTTCTCCTAATCCTATCTTCTTCATAAACTATTCTAGGATCTTAAATAAATCATGGAGAATATATTCATACCTTAGGTTTGCTAAGATTCAGAGTTTTCTTCTGAACTTCCTCCTCTTTAGCCTTCCTCTTCAACTTTCCTTCTCTTCTCCTTCTTTTCCTTCTCTTCTCTTTCTCTCTCTTTTAATTAGAGTTCTAAAGGAGTAAAAGAGGCTAATGGATGTCCTATTTATAGAGGAAAATCCTCCATAATAAGCCCCAATGAGTTTAGGAAAGATCCCCCTTCAAATTAGGAAGGTTTCCTAAATTCAATTTCTGGCTGTTTCCATAGGGTCGCATGTAGGGTCGCAAAATCCGTAACCCTACGTTTTTAAAATATGCGACCCTAGGATGTAGGGTCGCAGATAGGGTCGCAAAATCCGTGACCCTATGTTTTTTAAAATGTGCAACCCCACGACCAAAAAGTCATGGGTTGGAATCTTTTGAGGTGGGGTCGGTTACACATGTTTAGACATGCGACCACACACTCATATTTGACTGTTTTTGAGTTATATTTCATATCTGGTCTTGTGGTTTCTTCACGCACTTGGTCCACTTGGTTCGACCATGATAGATAGACTGGTCATGACACAAGAATGTAAGGTTAGACCGGGTTCGTGGTAGGGGCTTACGTATTGGTATGGGTAGGGCATCAGGGGAAGTGTGATGCGGTGCGGTCCTAAGCACTTTAGTTCTATCCCTATTCCATGGTGGGTGCATGTGGAACGACAATGGTGTTTGATCCATTGGCGGCTTCACACACTCATGTATAGAGGTGCGGCGGCCACCTATCCTTTCTATTGCACATTGCAAACTTATGAACCGGACCAAAGATATGAATTGAATGCATGCATATGTTTGTTGTATTGTTTTGTTTACTCACTGAGCTCAAGTTGGAGAGCTGACCCTCGCGCGTACAATTATTTTTAGTTTCTGATGTTGAAGGTATTACGATTGAAGATTATGTCAACACGCCAACATATAAAAGGGTGGCGGCTATGATGAGGAAGCTATGGAGGACTATTGTGATTCGTTAAGCGAGCGTTTCAACTGTGGATATGCTTAGTGTTTAACTTTCGTATTTGGATATTTGTAATATGTATTAAATTATGTTTTGGTTACTTGGAGAGAAATGGAATATTAATTATTTATCATGACTAGACCTCAGTTCATTATCTGTAAGACTTCCGTTATTTACTTTATTATCTCTTATTAATGTGGAATGTTGGTTTAACATGGTGGGGATAGCCTATTCGAGATCTTGGTTGAACCATTGGTTTATTGACGGTTCATCACACCATTCTGATTTATTGACGGTTCATACGTGGTCTTGTGGTTTCTTCATGCACTTGGTCCACTTGGCTCGACCATGATAGGTAGACTGGTCATGACACAAGAATGTAAGGTTAGATCGTGTTCGTGGCATGCGGGTCTTACAACTCCACCACCCTTAAAAGAAATTTCGTCCTCGAAATTTGAACGTATGGATCTTACAACTCCGCCATCCTTAAAATAAATTTTGTCCCCAAAATTTAAATTTGCTTCGGAGTCAATAGGTGGGAATTCTGTTTCCGCATTGCATCTTCTTCCTCCCATGCAATCTTCTCCACGTCTTGTCTTCGCCAGGTTACCTTCATATAATAATTATCCCAGCTTCGGAGATGTTGTACCTTCCAACTAGTGAACTAGGCTATTACCACTTCAATAGTTAAATCTTCTATCTACTCTAGTGGATCAGTGGTTAATACCTTTGATATGGATCTCCAATGTACTTCTTTAATAGAGACACGCAAAATACGTCATGCGCACTAGACATGGACTGCAGTAATGCTAGTTGATATGCAACTTGTCTACGTCTCTCCAAAATTTTTATGAGGTCCAAAACATATATAGGATACAACTTTCCCTTCTTGTCGAACTGCTTCAAACTACGCATAAGTGATTTCTTCAAGAACACTTTGTCACTTATGGCGAATCGAGGTCTTGGTGTCTCTCCTGACAATCCTGAGCTGTCTTTAACCTTTTCTTTGATCTTGTTTGCCACTCGACAGGTTTCTTCAATAGACTCAGGTCTTAAAATTCTTCATTCACCAACTTTTTTCCAAAATAGAGGAGTTTGACAATTCTACCATTCCATGCTTCATAGGTGACATTTATATGGTAGCTTGGTAGCAAATTCAATTCACAATAACTTCTCAACTCAAGCTCCTTGAAATCAATTTCACAAGCTCGGGGCATATCTCTTAGGATCTGTATAGTCTGCTCCGACTGTCTGTCGGTTTAAGGTAAAATGCGGTACTAAACTTCAACTTTGTCCCCATTATTTTCTGTAGATCCTCTCAAAACTTTGAGATACAGCATGAGCCTCTGACCGACACTATGCTCTCAGGCATACCATTCAATCTGACAATATTATCCACATATAGCCGCTGCAAAGCATACCGAGGTCGTATAGCAATGGAATGAGCTATCTTCCTAAGACGATCAACAATCACCCAAACTACATCAACCAATCTGGGAGTCAGTGGCAAATCAGTGACATGGTTCATTGTAATGCAGTTTCACTTCCAGACTGGGTCCGATAGTTATTGTAGTAAGCCATATTGGTCTTTGTCTTTCAGCCTTTACTTGCTGATAATTTAGACACTGGAACACGCACTAAACCACATCTGTTATCGTTCCTCTTTACCTGTACAATCTCTTCAGGTCATGATACATGTTGGTATTCTAGGATGTCCTGAATATAAAGTACAATGGGCTCTTTTCATTATCTTGTATCTATGATCAGCGCTTTCACTTCCAGGTATGCATAATTATCCTCTGTATCTCAGGACCTTTTTCGCATCCGAAGTAAGTCAAGGTTAGGTTTTTCTTTCTCTAAATCTCCTTGCACTATTCTTATATACAGATCTAACCAAATTGCTACTTTTACTTCATCCATCAATTCAGAGATGACCTTTAATGCCATAAGCGCAGTCGATGAACTATTGCTCCATAAGTTCAACCATAAGGTCTCGCTCAATTGGATCATCACGAGTTTCTATTATACGTTACTCTTTTTTCAAATCTGAATCTATTGCTACGGAACATAAGCCAGCATTTATACTGGGTCCTTCCTTGGACTTCATAATTCCTTTTACTTAAGGTCTTAGCTACTACATTAGCCTTGCTCAAGCGATACTGTGTATCACGGTCTTAATCCTTCAGGAGTTCCAACCATCTCCTTAGCTTCCTGTTCAACTCTTTCTGGGTGAAGAGATAAGTAAGACTCTTGTAATCCGATTTAATCTAAAATTCTTCTCTATATAGGTAATGTCTCCAAGTCTTGATTGCATAATTCATCATCGGTAATTCTAAGTCATGAGTAGGGTAATTCTTTTAATTCTCCTTCAATTTTCTTGAAGCATATGCAATCACTTATTTACCTTGCATCAACCCGCATCCTAGATCCAATCCAAAAGCTTCGATGTATAGGATAAAAGGTTCCCTTGGTACTAGAATGGTCAAGATGGGAGTTGATATCAACCTTACTTTTAGAGTTTGGAAACATTCTTCACACTTGTTAGTCCAATTAAACTCCTCTCCCTTCCTGGTTAGATTGGTAAGAGGTTTTACGATCTTAGAGTGGTTCTCTACAGATCGTCTGTAATAACCAGCTAAACCCAAGAGACTTTTGATATTCGCAATATTCTTTAGGTGTTTCTCATCATATGATTACTTTTATCTTAATAGGGTCCACTTTAATCCCTTTTTATGATGCTATGTGATCTAAGAAGATCACTTTGTATAATCAGGTCTCATATTTCTTGGACTTGGCATAAAGCTTTTCCCTTCTCAACTGTTGTGAAGCTGTTCTAAGATCTATTGTATGAGTTGCTTCATTCTTAGAATAAACCAAAAGATCATCTATGAAAACTATGACCGACGTGTCCAACATGTAATGAAACACCTAGTTCATCAGCTTCATAAAAGATGTAAGGGCATTGGTTAATCCAAACATCATAATCGGGAACTCATAATATCTAATCCCGATTCTAAAAGCTATCTTCGAGATATCGCTGTCTAAATTCTTCAGCTGATGATATCTTGACTGAAGATCAATCTTAGAAAATACCTTTTGCACCTTGCAACTGTTTAAACAAGTCATCGATCTGAGGTAGTAGATAACGATTCTTGGTCATGCTTGTTTAGTTCCCGGTAGTCTATACATAATCTGACACTACCATCCTTCTTCTTTGCGAATTGCATTGGCGCTCCTCGTGATGCAATACTTAGCTGATTAGAACCCTTGTCTAATAACTCCCGTAGTTGAGTCTCAATCCCTTCAACTCTATAGGAGCTACTCTATAGGTGCCTTTGACACAAGTATCGTCCTTGGTAACAAGTCGATGACGAACTTGGTCGCATGATCAGATGGTAACCCAGGTAAGTCTCCTAGAAACACATCAGGAAATTTACGCATCACATCAATATCTTCCATCTATGGTGCTTCTTTGTTAACGTATACCACAGATACCATATATCCAACTTCTTTCTCTTCAAAGCATCTCTTCGCCTTTAGCATAAAGAGGATCAGCTTTCACTTCTTAGGCAACATGCTTCCAATAAAACTCAGTTATATGCCATCTTTATTCTTGAATGATAACTTCTTCTATGCACATAACAACTTTGTAGAGTGTTGAGACAACCGGTCTATTCCCAAGATGATGTCAAAGTCTGCCATCTCAAGTCGATTTAGGTTGCATCCAAATTTTGTCCATCCATATGATTCGATCATTGTTCATAACACTCATCTATTACAACATCTAGTCCAAAAGGGCTTGAACTAGCAAAATCTGGTTTAAAGGTCTTAAGAGCTTATCTAGTTCCTTAATCTCTTAGTTTTTCAAAGACTATCGCTAATAATTTCATATATTGAAAAACCCATTAGCTTATATTTGTTTTATCTTTGCTGTTATACCTTGATCTCTCTTTCATATACCTTGAAAAATATCTTGTGATTGTTACTTCATATCCCAAGTCTATCTATAAGCATTAGGGTATATGCTTATAAATTCATTAATTCAGCCAAACTCTTTTGGTCTTTTCTTAATCATCTCACTCGACATTGGGCATCACTCAGTATTACTTGTACTAATCTGAATACTATCAATGCCATGATTTTTGACTTTATCCTTGTATCCTCTCTTAGATTTTGCCTTTGAGAATCTTCTGCCTTGTCAAAATTCATACCGATATAGCCATCTTTAACTCTACTTGAGTGCTATCTATTTATTTACTGGCTACTCTTGATAGTTTTTACTTCTTGCTCATGCACTCTTTTATAGACATGACTCATATCCATCCATTTAGTAATCTCAAAATAGATTCTCCATTACTTCATCTGAGGTCTCTTGGCTATAGAATCTAATCTGAATTTAATCATCTTCCTTCCAATAATTCCATTATCACTAGACATCTTTATCAACAAAGGTCAGGGAGTGTATGAATCAAAATGTTCATCCAAAAGCGATTCACTTCCTTCTTCCAAATTTAGCATAATAATGAACACTTGTTTTATCTAATGAACTTAGGTTTAAAGGATCAGGAGTAAATCTATGGTAATCCAACCAGCATCAAAAGGTCGTTAAGTTGTACAATGGTCCAAATACATGGAAATAGAGGTTCTATAACTCTTAACCTCAAGGTTATAGGTTCTATTGAGTATATAATGCCATTGGTCGAGACATTACAGGAATTAATCTGGAGAAGTTTTGGTACATCAATAGATCAGGTATAAATCGAAAGATGTATGCTCAACATGATTAAACATTTAACTATTCGTTCAGTTCACATCTCTGTTCATGTTGTTGATCTTGAGAGTAGCCCAGATTGGTATAATCAGGACTAATACTAAAGAACAATATCTATAATTCCAATTGATAGGTTGAATCAAGAAGGTATCCTGTCAAGGTACGAGAATTTAAAATCAGGTATATGCATCCTCTATAATCATAATAGTAAGTCAATAATGCACCGCACCCTATATAAACCTATCTAGTTATATGGCCACAATAGATTTGATCCTTTGCTGAAAATGTTTAAGGCTTCATCTTCAGAAAATATTCCTTAACCCTTGTTGGATCATTCTGCCATGATGCAGCTATCCCATACATTGGTGGCTGATAAGGGTAACCACCTTGATACATTATTTGTTATGCACCAATTTCTACACTGGGGTGTGCATTACTGGGACTTGCTGTATGGTAGGCACTGTGTTATAGCTAACAGGTGTTGGGGGTACAGTGTTGCTACCAATCGGTACCGTGCTTGGTTTGACTCGAACGTATTGATGTAGCATCGACAACTTGGGTAGTGATTCACATAGCAACTTGCATAGTCAGTCTCATCTATTGTTTCTCTTGTATTTTGTCAGGCCAAGTTGATTACAACCGTAGCCAAGGTACTTGGTAGTCCAGGTGATTGGTTGGAGTGGCCTGGTTGTTCACCTCTTTTGATTTACTTCAATCTGATTATCATTATTTAGCATCTACTCAGATGAGTTTTTATTACCCCTTCTCGACCCAGATAGTGGTGGGGTCAAGTTCCAACCTCTTCTTAATGCTCAACAGGCAATGGATCAGCTTGTGGTGGATCTCACTCTGAGTTTCCACGTCACCCAGGAGTATAACTTTATCTTCTTTTATAGTTACTCTCATTTTTGGTGTATGGCCATTGTTCTCCTATCTTTGTTGGATTTAGCCCGAGATCTTTCCATTTTCCTCTACAGGGATCTAGGCCTTACTAGCCATTTTTCTTCTTTCCCAATCATACATCGAGTTTCACATCTTGTGAGTACCAACTCGGTATTCTAATTTTTCTGCTTTACAGATGCTTCCTTCCTGTTACTGTACTACATCCTTTGTATACTCAGGCAACTATCCTACTTATAGACCGTACCATATGTTATTTAATTATCGGGATACATTTAGATTCTCTTTTTCTGTCAGTGTTTACATATGGTTCCACCTTTTATATGTACATTATTGTCTTGTTTAGGTTCTGTCTCAACCAACACAGGTGCTTATGGTGTGTTTGTATTAAAGCTTTTAATTTATCCTAACTCAGCTCATGGACTCCAGTGGAAGTATTCAAGTTTGATGGGCAAGGCCTGAGAGCTCTGATACCAAGTTGTCACACCCCAATTCTGGACTAACCAAAATGGTGTGATGAACCGTTAATAAATCAACGGTTCAACCAAGATCTCGAATAGGTTATCCCCACCATGTTAAACCAAAACACATTCCACATTAATCAGAGATAATAAAGTAAATAGCAAAAATCTTACAGATAATGAACTGAGGTCTAGTCATGATAAATAATTAATATTTCATTTATCTCCAAGTCACCAAAACATAATTTAATACATATTACAAATATTCAAATACAAAAATTAAACACTAAGCGTATCCACAGTTGAAAAGCTCGCTTAACGAATCACTATAGTCCTTCATAGCTTGCTCATCATAGCCGCCACCCATTTATATGTTGACATGTTGACATAATCTTCAATCGTAATACCTACAACATCAGAAACTAAAAGAATTGCACACGCGAGGGTCTGCTCTCCAACTTGAGCTCAGTGAGAAAACAAAATAATTCAACAAACATATGCATGCATTCATTCATATATTTGGTCTGGTTCATAAGTTTGCAATGTGCAATAGAAAGGATTGGTGGCCGCCGCACCTCTATACACGAGTGTGTGAAGCCGCCCAATGGATTAAACACCATTGTCGTCCCACATGCACCCACCATGGAATAGGGATAGAGCTAAAGTGCTTAGGACCGCACCGCATTACACTTCCCCTGATGCCCTACCCATACCAACACGTAAGCTCCTATTGGCGAGGGCTTGCAAACTGCGCTCGCAATTAACCAATCCTAATGTCAAACAATGTATCCAAGGCCTCACCCTAGCATCCCTCAATACGTCCATAGAGATAGAGCTAAGGCCCCCCGGCAGAGTCAGAGACTACACGGTCCGAGACCACCTCCCCTGATGCCCTATAAAGTAATAGTTCTGCTAAGGTAATGGAGATACGATGATGTCAGTAGACAAGACTTTAGTATAGATAGAGCTAGAGTCTGGTGACCAGGATAAACCACAGTGTCACGTCCTCCCCCTGATGCTCCACTCGCATCAAGTACACTAACCACATACATACATTCACATGTCTATTCCTAACATCATCATCATCATCATGTTATAAATAAACTGAATTAAATATGCGTGAACAGTAATAACAAGAATATTGGATGACATGCAAAATGTACAATACACGCATACAAGCATAGAATCATTCATGGCATTGGACTCAATAAATAAAAACAATTTATTATTAGCCAATTAATTTAGGTCTTGTTCCCTCACCTTTGATTGATAGTAGATCCTCGTTCAAGCTTATGAATCACTTTTAAATCACTTAAAAACCTAACAAAGTTGATAAATTTTAATTAGAATTAATTCCCTTAAATTTAGACTAACAGAAGCTGAGGGGTCGCAGGTGGGGTAGCTCCTGGGGTCTCAGTTTCTACGACCATAGGGTATAGGGTCGCAGGGGAGGGTTACACCTGGGGTCTCAGTTTCTGCGACCCCAGGGTGTAGGGTCACAGGTAGGGTCGGACATACTGCGACCCTACGTGTGACCACACCCTCCCTGGAACTTCCCGAGGGCATGTGGTCGATCATGTGGGTCTCGTGGGGTCGGATATCATTCGACCCTACATGCGACCACACGTGTTCTTGGTCGACTTTTCACTCTTAAGTCCATTCCTTCATGTTTTAATCCTTTGGCTTACCATCATGGTCCTTTCTATGATCGTTCTATGGCTCAAACTACAATTTTTATACACTATCCATTGTCCACAATGATTTTCTCCATGGTTTCTCTTAGAATTTTATCCATGGATGGATGATTTGGGTTTCTCCTAATCCTATCTTCTTCATTAACTATTCTAGGCTCTTAAATAAATCATGGAGAATTTATTCATACCTTAGGTTTGCTGAGATTCAGAGTTTTCCTCTGAACTTCCTCCTCTTTAGCCTTCCTCTTCTATTCTCCTTCTCTTCTCCTTCTCTTCCTTTTCTTCTCTTTCTTTCTCTTTCAATTAGAGTTCTAAAGGAGTGAAAGAGGCTAAACGACGTCCTATTTACAGAGGAAAATCCTCCATAATAAGACCCAATGAGTTTAGGAAAGACCCCCATTCGAATTAGGAAGGTTTCCTAAATTTAATTTCTGGCTGTTTCCGTAGGGTCGCATGTAGGGTCGCAAAATCCGTGACCCTACGTTTTTAAAACATGCAACCCTAGGGTTCAGGTTCGCAGGTAGGGTCGCAAAATCCGTGACCCTATGTTTTTTTAAAAAGTGCGACCCTACGACCAAAAAATCTTGGGTTGGACTCTTTTGAGGTGGGGTCGGTGGCACCTGTTTAGACATGCGACCACATACTCATATTTGACTGTTTTTGAGTTATATTTCATACCTGGTCTTGTGGTTTCTTCAAGCACTTGGTCCACTTGGCTCGACCATGATAGGTAGACTGGTCGTGACACAAGAATGTAAGGTTAGACCAGGTTCGTGGCGTGCGGGTCTTACACAGACATACCGGTCAATCGGTACATAGACCAGTATGAAAAATATCATACTTTTAGGTCCGTTTTCGTACTTGGTTGTCATCCGCTCGTCCCATCTGGCCCGGTGATGATTGGAAGACCTGTTATGACATGAATTAAAGGTTTAGATCGGGTTCATGGAGTGCGGGTCTTACAACTCCTCCACCCTTAAAAGAAATTTCGTCCCCGAAATTTGCACGTAGGTTTCACAACTCCCCCACCCTTGAAGAAATTTCGGCCTCAAAATTTATACGTACCTTGTTCGTCAAAAAGGTTAGGGTATTCCTTTCACATCGCGTTCTCTTCCTCCCAAGTGATTTCTTCTACATCTTGGCTTTTCCAATGCACTTTGACGTAATAGATATCCTTGCTTCAGAGATGTTGTACCTTTCGGCTTGTGAGCATCATAGGTACCACTTCAAATGTCAAGTCCTCTGTCAAATCTGGTGGGTCTATTGTCAAGATGTGCGATGGATCCATGACATACTTCTTCAATAAAGAAACATGGAACACATAATGAATGCTTGATATGGATGGTGGTAGAGCCAATTGATATGCCACGTTATCACGTCTGGTCAATATCTCGTATGGTCCCACATACCTGTGGCATAGCTTTCCCTTCTTACCAAACCATTTAAGACCTTGCACATATGATATCTTCAAGAATACCTTATCACCCACTGCAAACTCCAGATCTCGACCTCGGTATCTGCATAGTGTTTTTTTTGAACTTTAGCTGTCTTCACTCTTTCCTTAATTTGATCAATCGCTCGACAAGTTTCTTCTATGAATTTCAGTCCACAATCCTTCTCTCTCCCACCTCATTCCATAATAGAGATGTACGACATTTCTTCCCATAGAGTGCCTCATATGGAGCCATTTGGATCATAGCTTGGTAGCTATTGTTATAAGCAAACTCTATAAGCGATAGCTTCTCATCCTAAGCTCCTTTGAAATCTAGGGCACATGCTTGGAGCATATCCTCTAAGATTTGAATAGTTCTTTTTTACTGTTCATTTTTCTGAAGATGAAAAGTTGTGCTAAACTTCAACTTGGTTCCCATGGTTTTCTGTAATCCTTCCCAGAATTTTGATGTAAAATGGAGATCTCTGTCAGATACTATACTCTCAGGGATGCCATGAAGTCTGACTATATTATCCACATATAGCTTGGCTAGCTTATCCATGGTATACTGAGGTCTGACAGCAAAGAATCGAGCTATCTTGGTAAGTCGATCGACTATAACCCATACTGCATCCACCGACCTTGGTGTCAAGGGTTGGCCAGTGATGAAATCCATTGTGATACAATCCCACTTCCATGCTAGCTTTGGTAGTGGTTGTAGCAAACCTACGGGTCTCTGCCTTTTTGTTTTAACTTATTGGCAATTTAGACATTGGAATACGAATCGAGCTACATCCGCTTTCATACCCCTCCACCAATATAGTCTTCTTAAATCATGGTACATTTTGGTACTTCTTGGATGTACTGAATATGGGGTATAATGAGCTTCTGTCATAATTTTATCTCTGATATTCGAGTTCTCACTCTTAGGTATACATAATCGTCTACGATACCTGAGTACTTGTCTGAATCCAAGGTAAAGTCAGGGTTGCTTTTACCCTTCTCTAGATCTTCTTGTACAGTCTTGAGGTGTGGATCCTGTAGGATTGCTACTTTTACCTCATCTATTAGATCCGATGAGATCTTCAAAGCTGCGAACATCAATGTGAACTTATGAATTAATCCCTATTTCATTGGATCTTCCGCAGTCTCTAATATATGCTCTTCTTCATTCTCTATTGAGCCCGAGGCTGCAGCACACAATGCAGCGTTGGTATTGGGTCCGGCCTCAGGTTTCAATGCCCACTTTCTGCTTAAGGCATCAGCCACGATGTTTGCCTTACCTGGATGGTACTGGATGTCAAAATCATAATCTTTTAATAGCTCCAGCCATCTCCTCTGTCTCATATTTAGGTCCTTCTGAGTAAAAAGGTAAGTCAAACTCTTATGATCCGACTTAATCTGAAACTTTTCACCATAGAGGTAGTGCCTCCAAGTCTTGATTGCGTAAATGACCGTTGCTAACTCCAGATCATGCGTAGGATAATTTTTCTCATGCTCTTTCAATTGTCTTGATGCGTAGGCAATCACCTGTTCTCCTTGCATCAACATACATCCAAGACCCAACCCTGAGGCATCCGTATATAAGGTAAACGGCAAGCCTGGTGATGGGATGGTCAAGATAGGTGTAGAGACTAGTCTTGACTTCAGAGTCTGAAAGCACTTTTCACACTCATCTGTCCATATAAACTTTTCTCCTTTCTTGGTTAGTCTGGTAAGTGGAACGGCGATCCTTGAGTAGTCTTCTACGAATCTTCTATAGTAACCAGCCAATCCAAGGAAGCTACGAATTTATGCAACTGATTTTGCTGCTTCCCATCCTACTATAGCTACAATCTTGCTTGGATCTACCTTGATACCGTCTCCCTAAGGTAAGACTTTTATGACCCCCTGCCTACGTGACCCAAGAAGGTCACTTCCTTCAACATTCTTCATAAAGTTTACACTTCGGAACTTGGACCTAAATTCCTACCATTTTATTGGGTAAAATATTCTATAATAGGCGGGGAGACAAATCCTACCATTTTATTGGGCAAACTTCCATTTTTTAATAAGCACCCCATTTTTGTTTTAGGGTTTCCTATCCCTTTTCATTGTGATTTTCATTTTTGGTCTACCTAATCTATTTTTCCATTTTAGTTCAATTCAATTATTTCCATTTTGTTTGTTGTTAAATAAACAACACACAACTTACAAAAAACAAATCACAAAAAACCTTGGTCCATCCAATTAGGCGGTGACCATTCCATTATAGTAGTGTATGCATACGAGCATCGAACATAGCATGTGAACAAATAAACATCAAATAGGAATGGAGAAAAACAAAGATAGAGACAACAAAACAGGGACAGAGCAAGTGGTTTGTCGCTGGACAAAATGGGCACATAGGGCCTGTACTACTCAAAATATTAAGATATCCCTGGAAGAGACTCAGAGGAAAATTTTGTCTCAAGGAGTAATCTAAAGACCATGGGGTCGAAAACATTCCCAAGTACAGGCAAATACCGTCAGGTCTGTTCCATATTTTGACCAGTTGACCATAAATTCAAATAAATTCTTTCTTAATGAAATTAAATACGCTTATCTATGTAGATAACTGTCTGTCTAAAATTTCATTAAGAAAAATAAAATATATTTTCTTTGAGAAAATGACTCTTTTCAATCATGCAAATCGGCACATCTGACAGATCTGAAATCAAAGCACTATGCACTTAAAATTGATTCAATTCAACAAAAATGGAAAATATGAAATCAGTGCCATTGTTTAGAAGACTTTCATGTCTAAAAGTTCATGTTAAGTGGAATTTCTGATTATGGCCATAAGGCCTTTGTCTAGAGACTTTCCGATGGAGGATTGCATTACATCCGAGAAAATAGCAATGTCAAAGACAAATTTTTTGATATATTTCCCCAATTCCAAATGGAACGAAATTTTTAGGGTAGTCTTATATCATATCAGAGACTCCCATAAAATTTTGGGCTTCAAAGCTTAGAAAAATACATATGATGTACGTCCTAAGTTTGAACCTAAATCTGGAATTTTCGATAAAATCACTTTTGAAATTTACAAAAAACATCAAACATCATTTTATATCAATCAAAAATTCATCATTGAATAGCTTGCAATTATCATTCATGAAAATGTTGACATAGGCATCCTAACATTAACAAGCATGTAATAAGTATTCATGTTCGATTTCATGAAAATTGCCTTTTTTTAAGCAAAATTGGGTTCGGGCATTATACGACCTCTAAATTTGTTCAGTACTAACCTTGGGCTCAAATCGAGCGAAACCGTTGATGAAGGGTGTTGGGGTTGTATCAATCCCCTTTGAATGTGAATCCTCCTTCTCCTCTCTTTGCTTCTTTCTTTCTTCTTTCTCTCTTTTCTTCTTCTCTTTCTTTCTTTTTCTCTTTTCTCTCTTTCTTTCTTGTTTTCTCTCTCTCACTCACATTTCTCTCTCTCCCACGTTTCCCTCTCTCTCTCTGGAAAAGGATCCTCCTCTTGCCTATTTATAATTTTTCACTCATTTTCTGAAGATTCTTTTTTAAATTTTTTTTTCCTTTTTCTTTCCTTCCTTTTTTCTTTCTTTCTTTCTCCTCTCTCTCTTTCATGTTTTCTTTCTAGAACGTGAAGGGGATCTTTTTCCCCCTTTTTCTTTTCTTTTTTCTTTTATTCCTCTCTCTTTCCTTTTTTTCTTCTCAAGATCTTTTGGATTATCTCAAAACCCTAAATCCCCTTCTCTTCCACGTTTTTTTCTCTCCCTCTTTCCATTTTTCCTCAAAATCTTTTGGTTATCTCCAAACCAAATCCCCCTTCACTTTCACGTTTCTCTCTCCCCTCTTTCCTTTTTTTCTTCTCAAATCTTTTGGATTATCATTTAATATAATAATATATATTATATACATATATACACATATATTTAATAAATAATACATATATATATATATATATATATATATATATACTCAACCGTTGTAGGGCTGCTCTCAAGTGTGTTGCATGAGTCTCCCTGTCCTTTGAGTAGACCAAGATCTCGTCAATGAATACGATGATCGAAGTGTCCAACATGTCATGAAACACTCGGTTCATCAGTTCCATGAACGACGCTAGGGCGTTGGTAAATCCGAACAACATTACAAGGAACTCATAATGTCCATACCTCGTCCTGAAAGCAATCTTCAGAATATCTCCTACCTTGATCTTCAGTTGATGATACCCTAATCTAAAATCAATCTTTGAGAAAATCTTTGCACCCTGCAACTGATCGAACAGATCATCGATCCTAGGCAAAGGGTATCGGTTCTTGATGGTTAACTTGTTCAACTCCCGATAGTCGATACATAATCGTATGCCACCATCCTTCTTCTTCATGAATTGCATTGGCACTCCCCGTGATGCAATACTTAAGCGATTAGAACCTTTGTCTAATAACTCCCGTAGTTGAGTCTCAATTCCTTTAACTCTATAGGGTGCCTTTGACATAGGTGTCATCCCAGGTAATAAGTCAATAACGAACTTAGTTGCATGATCAAGTGGCAACCCGGGTAAGCCTCTTGAAAATACATTAGGGAATTTATGCATCACATCAGTATCTTCCATCTGTAGTGCTTCTTTAGTAGCATTTACCACAGATACCATATATTCAACTCCTTTCTTTTCAAAGCATCTCTTCACCTTTCGTGCAGAGAGGATGAGCTTTCGCTTCCTAAGCAATATGCTTCCAATAAAACCAAATTATGTGCCATCTTTGTTCTTAAATGATAACCTCTTCTATGCACATAATCACTTGTAGAGTATTGAGACAACCAGTCTATTCCCAAGATGACGTCAAAGTCTGTCATCTTAAGTCGATTTAGGTTGCATCCAAATTTTGTCCATCCATATGATTCAGACAATGTTCATAACACTTACCCACTACAACATGTAGTCCAAAAGAGCTTGAACTAGCAAAATCTGGTATAAAGGTCTTAAGAGCTTGTCTAATTCCTTCATCTCTTATGATTTTTCAAAGACTATCGTCAAAAATCTCATATTACACTCAGTAGCTTACTTCTCTTTTATCACTGATGTTCTACCCTGATCTCTCTTTGGTATATCTTGAAAAGCATCTTCTGACTATTTACTCATTACATATCCCAAGTCTATCTATAAGCATTAGGGTATATGCTTATAAATTCATTAATTCAGCCAAACTCTTTTGGTCTTTACTTAATCATCTCACTCGACATTGGGCATAACTTAGTATTACTTGTACTAATCTGAATACTATTAATGCCATAATTTTTTACTTCATCCTTGTATCCACTCTTAGATCTGTCTTTAGAAATCTTCTGCCTTGTCAAAATTCATACCAATACAGCCGTCTTTAACTTTACTTGAGTGCTATCTATTTCTTTACTGGCTACTCTTGATAGTTCTCACTTTTTGCTCATGCACTCTTTTATAGACATGACTCATATCCATCCATTCAGTAATCTCGAAACAGATCCTCCACTACTTCATCTAAGGTTCCTCGGCTATAGAATCTAATATGAATTTAATCATCTTCCTTCCAATAATTCCCTTGTTAATTAAACATCTTATCAATAGATGTCAAAAAATGTAAGAATCATAATGCTTATCCAATGATTCATTTTCTTCTTTCGAATTCAGTATAATGATGAACACTTGTTTTATCTAGTGAACTTAGGTTTAAAGGATCAGGAATAAATCTATGGTAATCTAACCATCATCTAAAGGTTGTTAAGTTACACGGTGGTCTAAATATATAAAAATAGAGGTTTTACAGTTCTTAACCTCATGGTTACAGGTTCTATCGAGTATATAGTGCCATTGGTCAAGGCACTACAAGAGTAAATCTGGAGAAGTTTTGGTACATCAATAAATCAGGTATAAAATCGAAAAGATATACATTTGGAATGATTAAACCTTTAATTGTTCATTTGGTTCATATCTCTATTCATGGTGATGATCATTGGAGTAGCTTAGATTGGTATAATCAGGACTAATTCTAAGGAAATAACATCTATAACTCCAATTGACAAGTTGAATCAAGAAGGTATTCTGTCAAGGTACGAGAATTAGAATCAGGTATGTGCATCCTCTATAATCATAAGAGTAAATCAATAATGCACCGCATCCTATATAAATCTATCTAGTTATATGGCCACAATAGATTTGATCCTTTACTGAAAAGTTTGAAACTTTATCTTCAGAAAATATTCCTCAACCCTTGTCGGATCATTCTGCCATGATGCAGCTATCCCATACATCGGTGGTTGATAAGGGTAACCACCTTGATACACTACTTGTTGTGCACCAAGCTTCTACACTGGGGTGTGCATTACTGGGACCTACGGTATGGTAGGCACTGTGTTATGGCTAACATGTGCTGGGGGTACAGTAGTACTACCAATTGGTATCCAGCATAATATTGTCCCTCAGAGCAGCCACTATAGTGAGTTATCTCAGCTCACCTAGTACCTGACTTATAGTGTTTGCACTAGGGAGCGGGTTTGTCTTCCTTATATTATCATCAGGATTATGCGTCAGGCTACCCTGCCCAATCAGATAAACAACATCCCATTGGCCGGCTTATCACTACACTCCTGCAACGCTTTCGAGTGGACATGAGGGATGAGATTGCGGTCGAGGATACCATGACATCCGACATTGACTGGGATGCCATTGTCCAGATGAAGATGGATAACCTCTCGATCAGTGATGAGGAGCTAGAGGCTCATCCTTGTCTGCTTAGGAGGGTAGCAGCAGCGGCCAATGCGGCTCATGCAGAAGAGGTAGGGGATGATGATAATGATGATCAGATGGAGGACATTCCAGTACTAGAACCACAGCCCATACCTGCAGCAGGACCATCCCAGCCTCCTCCCGATACCGTGATGGGTATGTTTATGGAGATTCGGGATGCCCAGCGCGAGATGAACCATGACCTAGGGCGCCTCTCTCACAGCCTCAGAGTCACGTAGGAGCAGGTACACTGGCTCAGGGTCGCATATGAGCGTGATTTTGACATCGCTGATCCTATTCCTCTGATGCCCCCCAACCCCATGATAGATCACCTTATATTTCTCTCCCTCATAGTATATTGACTTTTATAATAGGGTAACTGTCCAGTTTGTGGACTGTGCCCTGTAGCACAATTAACTTTTCACTCTTGGAATGCTTTATGCTTTATTCTCTAATACGATTTTTCTTCTTACTTGTTATTGAAATTTATGATCATTCTTGCTTGTTATTATGGTCTCCTAACTAGAGCATGTCAATTTATTAGGTTCTCATTTTTAATACAATACATTATGCTCTTTAGTATTTAGTCTCAGGCATCAAACAAGTTCTTAAGGTGCATTTTTATTAAAGCTTTTAATTCTTCCTATCTCAGTTCATCGACTCAGTTAAGTGCAAATATGGTCTATTGGACACAGCCTAAGAGCTCTGATACCAAGTTGTCACACCCTAATTTTGACTGAACCAGAAGTGTGAATGAACTGTCACTGAACCAACGGTTCACACCAGGATCTCAATAAGACTGTGTCCACTAACACAAACCAGTGCACATAACCACACTCAGAATATAAATAAATACAGCGGAAGTCTTAAATTAAATGAACTGAGTACTTCTATTGATAAATAAATTATCCAATTATTCAAAATACCAAAACATAATTAATTATCCTTACATCCCAATTATAAATCCAACTGAAAATAAATAAAATAAACAAATCAAATATCCTAGAGGTATATGTAGAAAGGGCACTCGCATGAAGCGTCATGCTCGTCCTTCCCTACTTGCACTTCCATGGTAGCAGCACCTCCATATACTGGAGAATCCATGTAGTCCTCCACAGTGTAACCTGCATCAACATCTAAAAATAGTGTGTACACAAGGGTGAGCTCACAACTTAGCTCAGTAAGAAAATCAAACAATGCAACAAACAACATGCATGAGTAACATTCACATTATGGTCTGGTTTTAAGTTTGCAATGTGCTATAGAAGGGATTGACGGCCACCGCACCTCTATACACGAGTGTGTGAATCCACCCAATGGATCAAACACCACTGTCATCCCACATGCACCCACCATGGAATAGAGATAGAGCTAAAGTATTCAGATCAAACACCGCCAACACTTCCCCTGATGCCCTACCCATACCAACACGTAAGCCCCTATTGGCGAGGGCTTGTAAACTGGGCTCGCAACTAACCAATCCTATATGTCATCACAGTAGGCCCTATCCTAGCATAACTCCCTACGGCATAGAGATAGGGCTAGAGTCTAGTGGCCAGGCCAGAGACCACAGTGCCACTTCCTCCCCTTGATACCCTACCCGTACCAAGCAGGCTAAGACAAAAGCGATACGAAAAGGTGCTAGTGTGAGGAATTATCCCAGACCCCAGGCCCTTCCCATTCCACACACCAACAAAAACAATCACAAGTCTAACAGTCACATCCTAGCATAGCAAGTATGCATGAACAATATAATAGCTGAAAGTAAAGATGACATGCGAGTACGCACAAACACCATTCCATAGAATCATAATTATTAACAATGTTTTATTGTTATTAAGTTATTAGGGTTTAGGTCCGATTCCCTTACTTGACGCTTGATTGCTAGCTTGCTCCACATCATCGAATACAAACTTGCTGACACAGGATTCTACACGATGTTAGGGTTGAATTAGAATAATTTTCTTAGGGTTCACGTTGGTCGGAAATCAACTGGTATTGAAAACACCCTCACAATGCATACCGGTCGCAAGTACCGATCGTGGCACTGTAGGGAATGGTGCGACCGGTATGTCGACTGGTCCCCACAGACCAGTCTGGTACCTGTCATGCATATAGTGCGACTGGTATGGTCGACTGGTATGCCTCCTGAAGACCATCAACTCGGTGTTCGCTTTCCGTCGATCACCCCCTATTGGTTCTAGGATTTCTCCTATGCATTCTAGGCCTGAGCAACGAGTTAGATATGTTTCATGTTCCATTAATGTTTTAGTTTCGATGATCCTTAGCCTAGAACGTGAATCTAGGGTTCATCGACTGTATTAGGGTTTGACGGCAAATTTAAAGGTTTTAGATCAATACCTCGCCTTACATGGTATTAATCCATTCATGATTAATCATCTATAATACTTAACTTAGAGAGAAGTTGAAGCACTTACCGTTGGTTCGCAGTTATGGTGTTCTTCATCCAACGGCAAATGACGACTCCTCTCTTTCCTTCCTTAGCTCTTTCTCCTTCTTCGATCTCTTTCTCCTCTCTAGGATTTGTGAGGATCAATGAAAGAGTTCTAAGGAGGTTTAAGGATCCTAAAATAGACTAGGATTGAGTTTAGGAAGTTTCTTTAAGTTAGGAAAGTCCTTAGGCTCGATATTTGGAAAGTGGTACCCGCAAAGATCAGTTTTTGGATCTAACCAGTCTGCCCACGCAGATATACCAGTCAACTAGTACATCGACCGGTACCATAGACCGGTATGAAAAGTATCATACTTTTAAGTTTGTTTTCATACCTGGTTGTCATCCGCTTGTCCCGTCTGGCCCGGTGATGATTGAAAGACCTGTTACGACATGAATTAAAGGTTTAGATCAAGTTCATGTAGTATGGGTCTTACAAATCTTATCCTTTGTCTGAGGAAGAGTGAGAAAGAAACTACCTAGCCATATGGCACATTCACTGAGACAGACATCCTAGGAGACTTAAACCTTCATCATTATACGAGTCCAAACACAAATATCCTAAAATGTATAAATTTCACAAGACTCATAGAAATACATGCAATTTATATTTACTTATACTTTGTCCCGAATAGAAAAAGATAACTATCAAAACATTCTTTGGGACAACCATACTTGGATGAACACATTAGTGTATGAGTCAAAACACAGTGTCAAACAACAGAAGACTCATACACACAGCCTTTACTTGCATTAACCATTACCAACTATTCATGCAAATAAATATCTTTTTCTAAGAGTTAACCAACTACACATTCTCTTTTTGGGATAAACATGCAGTGGTCTTCTCAATTTCTGTGTAGTAACCGTGAAAGAATAATGACTCTTGAAAATTCCATCACCTTTGAGTTAATGAGACCCTCAAAAGTCAAAATCTTTTCAACTCATGTGCACGAATATACCTTTAAACTTTGACAATGTCACCTTTGGGTTAACACTGCCTTTCTTAGGTGCTTTTCACACCATAGAGAATAGTGTATTAAATAATGTATCTTTTATTGTATATGTAAATGCATAAATTTGGGCTTTGAGAATCACTATGTTGAAACTGAATGTACCACTTTAGTGGATTCCACCTAATCTTCACATGACACACAAACCTTAATTTAAACAAAACTTGACAATGCCACCTTTGGGCGTACATTGCCCTTACACAAGCATTTACAAATACATAAATTTTGAATTTGAAGACATCATGATGAAACTAAGTGTACCACTTCGGTAGGATTGACTTATTTCTACAATGATATCCCCAAACCCTACTTTGCAACACTATGTGGGTCAATAAATAAAACCTCATGCACACATAACCTTCTACATGCTATTTAGTACCAAAAATAACTGACAAACAAGCAGAAAAACTACAAATCGAACTAATTTGGGATACTTTTTAGTCAAAAATAAAATTTTCAAATCATCAAACTATGTCAAACTATGCACTAAACTGTAGATGATGAAAATACTAACACAGTGCCAAAAACAGCATCAAAATCCAACGCTCTTAGCGCCCATAATCATCGATTAAAGTTGGCACATGCATTCTTGCATCCTAAACCGGTTAGAGGCGGTTTAGCCTGGGTCAGTTCGGTTTGGCCGGGTTTGATTATGGGCGGACCGAACTTACTATTTAAACCATTTTCTTAAATACTTTGGTCCTGACTGAACGAAACGGTCTAGTCTTAAACCGAACCATGGTCTGGTCTGACAGTTCAACCACTAGAGCACTCGGTCCACCCAACCAGGTTTTTGGGTCAAAATTTTGGGTTATCGATCGAGGTCTTGGTGGGGTCATAGGCATACGGGCGACCCACACGTGTACCCTGGGTAGGGTTCTCGGGTCCCCTTGGCCCTGGCCGAGCTGGTCTAGGCCTCGGTTTGGCCCTGGACTAGCCCAAATCGACTCGGTTCAGTACAGGGCTGACCAAGTGACGTCTGCCCTACTCTTTTTCTTTTTCTTTTTTTAATAGCCGCCGGAGCGTAGATCTCACGCCATTTTTCAAGAGGCGCATGAGGGCGAGTCCCACCATCTTTGGTGACCCACCTTATGTCGTCGGCTCCTTCTCTCCGAGACCTACGATCCTATATAATTTATTTTACTTTTTAATGGTCCAAAAAAATTTTCTACGGTCCAAACCCTAGACAAGTTCATATGAAAAATTTGGGAGAAAAACTTCTCCCTTTTCCAATCCAGTCAAGCATATAGTTTTTACAATGCTATTTCATCGATCCTAAGTCTGTGTGGATGGCTCTGATACCACTATAAGATTTTTAGATCTCCTTTGAATTTTTTCCATGGGATTTTCCATGAACACTAACGAACACACCATACAGATTACTAAAAAACAATGTGCATTAAAAAGATATGATAAGACACTTACCTCTTGCTGTAGATTATTTTCGATCATTTTCTTCGGTTTGAATGCTTGGATCAAAGTCTTCCACAGTCTGTTGGGGATCCCTTGAGTTCTCTTTGCATATGGGAATAGGAGAAGAATATAACTCTATGGCTGTGGGGACCCTACCATTGGTATTTATAATACCACCCCCAAACCTAGACCAGTCCCACAATGGACCAAATTGGTCCATCTGTAATCATACTTAAACCCGTCTACCTGTAACTAGACTCCCACTGAACCAATTAACCTTATAATTAATTTAGCCCATAAAAATATCTTACACACCAAGTGTAAGACCCACACTCCATAAACCCAATCTAAACCTCTATTTCATGTCGTAACAGGTCTTCCAATCATAACTGGACCAGACGGGACTAGAGGATGACAATCAGGTACGAAAATAGACCAAAATAGAGAAATAATGTTATACCGATCTACATACCCGATCGATCAATATGTCTGCGTGGGCAGACTAGTTAGATCTGAAAATGGATCTCTGTGGATCCCGCTTGCCAAATCTTAATCCTAGAGACTTTCCTAATGTAGGAAAACTTCCTAAATTCCATCCTAGCCTATTTAAGGACCTTTAAACCTCCTTAAACCTCTTTGATTGATTCTCACAAACCCTAGAGAGGAGAAAGAGATCTAAAGAGGAGAAGGAGCTGAGAAAGGTTGAAGAGGGACTTCCGTTGGACGAAGAATACCATAGTTCGTAAACCAACAGTAAGTGCTCAAACTTTTCTCTACGTTAAGTATTGTGGATGACTGATCAATATCATGCAAGGCTAGGTATTGATCTAAAACCCTAAATTGCTGTTAAACCCTAATTCAGTTGAGAAACCTTAGATTGAATGCTAAACTAAGGTTTCTTAGAATGTAAGACTTGAATGGAAGATAAAACAAATCCTAAAACGTTGCTTAGGCCTAGAATGCATAGGAGGAACTCTATAAGCCATAATGGGTGACCGATGAAAGACGAACATCAAGTTGGTGGTCTTCGGGAGGCATATCAGTCGACCATACTGGTGGCACTATGTGTGATCGGTATATGCCACCGGTACCTCTCGGGTAGCCTGCCAAGGCTGTCCGATCAACTATACCGGTCACGCCAGTGTACAGTAACTTGCGACCGGTATATGAGACCGGAATGTCCAAAATTGGTTGGTTTTTTACCCAATTGTTTTTCGACCAACGTAAAAACCTAAGGAACCAATTTTAACTAAACCCTAACATCGTGTAGGACCCTATGGTAGGGAGATTGGACACTGTAACGCAGAATAAGCTAGCAATCAAGTGTCAGGTAAGGAAATCAGACATAAACCCTAATAACTTAATAACAGTAAAACGTTGTTAATAATTATTGTTCTATGGAATGTTGTTTGTGCATATTCACATGTCATCTTTACTTTCAGTTATTATATTGTTCATGTATACTCGCTATGCTAGGATGTAATTGTTAGGCATGTGATTATTTTCGTTGGTGTATGGAATGGGAAGGACCAGGGGTCTTGGATCATTCCTCACACTAGCACCTTTTCGTATCATTGCTATCTTAGCATGCTTGGTGCGGATAGCGTATCACGGGGAGGATGTGGCACTGTAGTCTCTAGCCTGGCCACCAGACTCGAGCCCTATCTCTATGCCATAGGGAGTTATGCTAGGATAGGGCCTACTGTGATGACATATAGGATTGGTTAGTTGCGAACTCAGTTTACAAGCCCTCGCCAATAGGGGCTTACGTGTTGGTATGGGTAGGATATCAGGGGAAGTGCTGGCAGTGTGTGATCCAGACACTTTAGTTCTATCTCTATTCCATGGTTGGTGCATGTGAGACGACAATGGTGTTTGATCTATTGGGCGGATTCACACACTCATGTATAGAGGTGTGGTGGCCTTCAATCCTTTCTTTGGCACATTGTAAACTTACAAATCAGACCAAATGTGAATGTTACTCATGCATGTTGCTTGTTGCATTGTCTGATTTTTTTTACTGAGCTAAGTTGTGAGCTCACCCTTGTGTACACACTATTTTTAGATGTTGATGCAGGTTATACTGTGGAGGACTACGTGGATGCTCTGGTGTATGGAGGTGTTGCTGCTCTAAAAGTGCAAGCAGGGGAAGATGAGCATGACACTTTATGCGAGTGTCCTTACTGCATGTACCTCTAGGATGTTCTTGGTTTAGGTTATTTTATTTATTTTAATTGGATTTTATAAGCAACGTAAAGATATTTATTTACGTTTTGGTATTTGGATAATTGAATAATTTATTTTATTTATCAATAGAAGTACTCAGTTCATTTAAATTAAGACTTCCGCTGTATTTATTTATAATCTGATTATGGTTATGTGCAATGGTTTGTATAAGTAAATGCAATCTTATTGAGATCCTGGTGTGAACCGTTGGTTTAGTGGCCGTTTACTCACTTTTATGGTTCAATCAAAATTGAGGTGTGACAACTTGGTATTAGAACTCTTAGGCTTTGTCCAATAGATCATATATGCACCTAACCAAGTCAATGGACTGAGATAGGAAAAATTAAAAGCCATAATAAAAACACACCTTAAGCACTTTTTTGATGTCTGAGACCAATTAACTGAAGAGCATAATGTACTATACTAAAAGTGAAATTAATAAAACAGCATGCTCTAGAATAAAATTGTATTGATAAGAGAGAGAAAAATAAAGTGATCCATCATGGGATTGGGGGCATCGGAGGAATAGGATTAGCAATGTCATAGTCACGCTCATATGCCACCCTGAGCCAGTGTACCTCCTCCTGTGTGATTCTGAGGCTGCAGGAGAGGTGCCCCAGGTCACGGTTCATCTCCCACTGGGCATCCTGAATCTCCATAAACATACCCATTACAATGTCAGGAGGAGGCTGTAATGGTCCTATTATAGGTATGGGCTAGGGTTCCGGTGCAAGAATATCCTCCATTTGTTCATCATCATCACCCCCTACCTCTTCCACATAAGCTGCATTGGCTGCTGCCACTGCTGCTGCTCTCCTAAGTGGACGAGGACGAGCTTCTAGCTCTGCATCATTGATCGGTAGATTGTCCATCTTCATCTGAACAATGGCATTCTAGTCAATGTCTGATGTCATTGTATACTTGATCGCAATCTCATCTCTCATGTCTACGTGAAGGCGTTGCAAGAGCATGGTAATAAGCTGACCATAGGGAAGGTTGCCTATCAGATTGGGTGTGGTAGCTTACAACATGGTTCGGATGATGATGTAGGGTAGGCAGACGCGCTCTCTAGTGCAGACACAATAAGTGAGGTACTATGTAAGGTAAGATACCTTGCCATAGTGGCCACTCTGAGGGACAATGTTATGCTGAATAATGTGGCAATAGACACAAGGAAGAGGCCGTAAACTTGCAGCTTTCATGGGTGCCCCTAGGTTGAGGATCTGCTTTGTAACCTCTTGATATAGATCCTCAGTAAGGTAGCTCTTTGCCTTAGAAACACAGTAAACCAAATCACCATCATTGGGAATCCCCAAAATGTCAGCAAGCTGGTAGGTGTTGAATGAAATGGGAACACTTTTGACAAAGCTAGTAATGCAGATGTCCCTACAGTGATCGAAGTCGTTAAGATCTCCCTCAACCTCCAGGTTGGCATAGAAGTGCTTTACCAGATTGGGTCAGGTAATCACTGTATAGGTGATCACTGGCAACCACCCAAGTGCATCAAAGGCCACTTCGACATCAAACCACTAGAGTTGTTCTAGGTTCACGCAGCGTCCAGACTCGATGTTTTTATACTCAAACCATGGAAAACGGGCTTCCGTCGCCGCCGAGCGAAACCACCACGCGTCGCATTGTGGGACAGGCAGGTGCGGGCTGTTCATGCCTAGAGCATATGCATGCTTACCAGCACCACAACACCTAGACATTGTTTAACTACAAAACAAAACAACACAATGAGAATTAGTCGAGATTTTTCAAAATTTTGGTAGTATAACGATAGTATTTCAAGCAAGGGCCTCAAACTCACCCAAAATTTGGGAAGGAGGACTTACGCAATCATATAGCAACAAATAGAGACCAAACATTCATCAAACAAGTAAGAATTTCAACATTTTCAAGAAAAACCAATTTTAACCAAAACCTAGGTAAAAAATCCATAAAATTTCAATTTTGGGTAAACCATATGATGGAATCTCAAATAAGTTGAGGGCTTTTGTCCATAGAGGTCTCAAAACCATTTCTAAGCCGAAGAAAAAGAGTTCCTACCGTTAGAAGCATCTAAATCTAGAAAAAAAATTAGTTTTTGGGTAATAAACCATGAAGAAACGATGTAAAAGAGAGTGAGGAAGGAAGAAACTTACTTGGAGAGGTTGGGAAGTACTCTTGGGTGAGAAGAATCGCTTTTACAAGCACCGGTCGGACTGTAGCAACTCACCAAGCCAGAGAGGAATCGCCACCGGAGAGAAAAGAAGAAGAAAAAAGTGAGAAATGAGTTAAAAATCATGATTTTAAAGCCTTTTCAAGCATATCGGTCGACGATTTTATTCTATACTGGTCTAACTGGTACCTCATGGGATAGTTGACCGGTATCTCTCCGCCAAATAGAGAATTTTGTTCGGTCGACTATACCGGTTGCACCATACCATACAGTGCTGCGACCTGTACATCGATTGGTACCTCTCGGGAAGTCTAAGAGGTTTGTCCGCCTGGACATACTGGTTACACCAAGCGCTACAGTGCCACAACCGATGTGTTGCAACTGGACAAGTTATTTAAGCCCAGAAAATTTTGAGAAAAATTTTGATTTAAAAGTTCCATTATGGTTTTCGCCATGTACTTGTTGAAGACTAACATTACTATGACAAAATGTGATTATTTGAATATATCTCATGTGTGATGTCTTCTTCTCAGATCCAAACCGGGAAGAGTAATCTGAGATGGGAGGAGAAATGGCCGTAGAGGTTTATGAAAATGCCACCCCTCAAGGGTGCGTCAAGCTGAAGACAATATGAAAGTAGGAAATGTTGGTGAGCAAAACCTGAACCAAGAAGAAGAAACCCAATGAGGGATGATAGGGACAGGACACCAATGAGGAATGGTGGAGAAGGGTAGAGTCACAAGGCACCAACAAATCTATCAGGCCCTCCTCACACCAATTCTGAGACTATAGTGACAAATCTGGTCTACCAGATGAAAGCTCAGAAGGTGTTCTTGAACGAGATGCTGAAGATGTTCAGGCCACCAGTATACGTCCCTACTGAAGGTACGCCTAAGTCTGGGGGAAATAACATCTCACTACCAGTGGATGGTAGCACTGGGCCGATGGGCTAAGAACAAAATTCACAGCTACCACCATAAATTCCAACATCATCTGCCTATCAAGGGGTATATGCGTATCCACCACCATGGTATGGAACGAATGCACAAGGGTAAAATGACCTAAGCTGAGCAGTGGATAGGTTTTTGAAGCTGAAACCTCCTAACTTTACAGGGAAACCGGGGAAACCATTGTGGCCTGCAAAATGGATCTCTGAAATGGAGAAGAACTTCTGTCTGATGACCTATACAGAGGACGAGAAGGTGTTATTTGCTACACACATGCTCAAAGAAGATGCCAATGCCTGGTGAAATTCTACCCGGTCATACTTGGAGATGAAGCACACCCAAATCACCTGGGAAATATTCAAGGGGGCCTTCTTCGACAAGTACTTCCCAAAAAAAATTTGGGATCAAATAGAGATGAAATTCTTCAACCTGCAACAATCCCTGATGACTATAGATGCATACCAGCAGAGGTACAAAGAGCTATTTTTCTTTGCTCCAGTTAGCATGCAAGAGGAGGAAACCAAAACCTGTAGGTTCACTATGGGATTGCGAGGAAGCATCCGCGAACATGTTTTGGGTTTGGAGAAGAAGGTGTATAACGAAGTTGTACAGATCGCTCGAGTGATTGAATAAAGCCAAAGAGACAACTTCTTTGCTCAAAACAGGGGACTGAAGAAACCTGCTACTGAGACTTCTAGTAGAGGGAACACTAGATCATTCCACCCCTACAGGGCTCAGTCTGCTGCGGTGCTAGCAAGAAATACTACTGCACCACCACCACAGGTAGCTGGTTAGAACCCTAACGTCAAATGCTTTAATTGCCAATAGATGAGGCATTATGCGAAGAGTTGCACCCTACCAAGAAAGCAACCGCTATAGCAAGGGAAGGTGTTTGCAGTCACTACTGAGGAAGCATCCGCATCACCTGATGTGGTTACTGGTATGATTTTGTCCCTTACTATTTTTCTTACTGTGTTGTTATGTATGAGCATGGAGACTAAGGAATAAATTAAATTCCAGGAACGGTAAATGTAGCTAGTGTACCCGCTAGAGTACTTTTTGACTCTGGGGTTACAAACTCTTTTGTTTCTATATCTTTTGGGAAGAGACTGGAGTTACCTGTTAAGCCCTTAACTCCAAGCTTAATAGTCCGCTCTCCATTGGGAGTAGAAGTGGTCCTGAATGAATGCTATAGACCGTGCCCAGTTATTATTGATGGATAAAATCTCGAAGCAAATTTGGTTTAACTTCGAGATGGCAGACTTTGACGTCATCTTGGGAATGGATTGGTTAGGCTAGCATTCGGCTAGTTTATTATGTGCCTAGAAGAAGCTTGCTTTCAAGGATGATAATGGAAAGGAGTTTAGTTTCACTGGAACTAAGTTACCTAAGAAGCGGAAGCTGATCCTTTTTGCTCTAAAAGCTAAGAGATGCCTAGAGAAGGGAGGAGTGGGATACTTAGTGTATGTGGTTGATGACACAACAGAAGTGCCAAAGATGGAGGATCTAGATGTGGTACGAGAGTTTTTAGATGTATTTTTAGAAGATCTACCCGGACTACCTCCATACAGGGCTTCAGAGTTCGTGATAGACCTTATGCTAGGGTCGACGCCAGTGTTTAAAGCACCTTACAGGATGGCCTCTATAGAATTAAAAGAGTTGAAGACCCAATTACAGGAACTTCTGGATAAGGGTTTCATATGACCAAGCATTTCACCATGGGGAGCGCTTATTGTTGGTAAAGAAGAAGGATGGTAGTGTATGACTATGTATCGACTATCGAGAGTTGAACAAGTTAACCATTAAGAACAGATACCCTTTTCCTAGGATTGATGATCTGTTCGATCAATTGTAGGGGGCAAAGGTTTTCTCGAAGATCGATCTTAGATCAGGGTATCACCAACTGAAGATCAAGGCAGGAGATATTCTGAAGACTGCTTTTAGGACAAGGTATGGGCATTATGAGTTCCTTGTAATGTCATTCGGGTTGACCAATGCCCCAACATCATTTATGGAACTGATGAACCAAGTATTTCATGACATGTTGGACACTTCGGTCATCGTATTCATTGATGACATATTGGTCTACTCAAAGGACAGGAAGATGCATGCATCACAGTTGAAAGTAGCCCTTCAACGGCTGAGAATGGAGAAGCTTTATGCCAAGTTCAAGAAGTGTGAATTTTGGCTGAAGGAAGTGGCCTTATTGGGTTACGTAGTATCTACAGATGGTATCAAGGTAGATCCAAGCAAGATTTCAGCTATAGTAGGATGGGAAGCACCGAAGTCGGTTGCTGAGATTCGTTGCTTCCTGGGATTGGCTGGTTACTATAAAAGATTTGTGGAAGACTACTCAAGGATCCCTGTTCCACTCACCAGACTAACCAAGAAAAAAGAGAAGTTCATATGGACAGACGAGTGTGAGAAGTGCTTTTAGACTCTGAAGTCAAGATTAGTCTCTACACCTATCTTGACCATCCCAGCACCAGGCTTGACGTTCACTCTATATACAGATGCATCGGGTTTGGGACTAGGATGTGTTTTGATGCAAGGAGAACAGGTGATCGCCTACGCATCAAGACAGTTGAAGGAGCATGAAAAGAACTATTAGACACATGATCTAGAATTAGCAGCGATCATTCATGCAATCAAGACTTGGAGGCACTACCTGTATGGTGATAAGTTTCAGATCAAGTTTGATCATAAGAATTTAACTTACCTCTTCACTCAGAAGGACCTGAATATGAGGCAAAGAAGGTGGTTGGAACTATTAAAGGACTATGATTGTGACATCCAGTACCATCCAAGTAAAGTGAACGTAGTAGTCGATGCCTTAAGTAGAAAGTGGGTATTGAAACCTGAGGCAGGACCCAATGCAAACACTGCACTGTGTGCTGCAGTCTCTGGCACGATAGAGAATGAAGAAGAGTATATACTAGAGTTAGCAGAGGATCTAATGGAGCAAGGCTTGATTCATAAATTCACATTGATGTTTGTAACTTAGAAGATCTCACCAGATCTGATAGATGAGGTAAAAACAGCAATCCTACAGGATCTACACCTCAAGACTGTGCAAGAGGAACTATAGAAGGGTAAAAGCAACGTTGACTTCACCTTGGATTCAGAAAAGGTACTCAGGTACCGTGGACGATTATGTATACTTGAGAGTGAGAACGGTAACATCAGAGATAGAATTATGACAGAAGCTCGTTATACCCCATATTCGGTACATCCAAGAAGCACTAAGATGTACCATTATTTGAGGAGATTATATTAGTAGTAGGGTATGAAAGCAGATGTAGCTTGGTTCATATTCCAATGTCTAAATTACCAGCAAGTGAAAGCAAAATGACAAAGACCCGCAGGTTTGTTACAACCACTATTGGAGCCAACATGGAAGTGGAATTGTATCACAATGGATTTTATCACTGGCCTACCCTTGACACCAAGGGCAGTAGATGCAGTGTCGATAATAGTAAACCGACTTACTAAGACAGCACGCTTCATCCCTGTCAGACCTCAGTATACCATGGATAGGTTGGCCAAGCTATATGTAGATAATATAGTCAGACTCCACAGTGTATCAGAGAGCATAGTGTCTGACAGAGATCCCCGTTTTACATCTAAGTTCTAGGAAGGATTACAGAAAGCCATGGGGACCAAGTTGAATTTTAGTATAGCTTTTCATCCTTAGACGGATGGGCAGCCAGAGAGAACTATTCAAATCTTGGAAGATATGCTCCGAGCGTGTGTCCTAGATTTCAAGGGAGCTTGGGACGAGAAGCTATCGCTCATCGAGTTTGCTTATAACAATAGTTATCAGGCTACGATCCAGAAGGCTCCATATGAGGCACTATATGGGAAGAAATATCGTACAACTCTGTTATGGAACGAGGTGGGAGAGAAAAGGATTATCGGACCAGAGTTCGTAGAAGAAACTTATCGAGCGATTGATCAAATTAAAGAAAGAGTAAAGAACTCCCAAGTTCGATGAAAGCATTATGCAGATAACAAACGTTGAGATCTGAAGTTTGCAGTCAATGACAAGGTATTTTTGAAGATATCACCCGTGCGAGGTCTAAAACGGTTCAGTAAAAAAGGGAAGCTATGCCCCAGATATGTGGGACCGTACGAGATACTGACCAGACGTGGACATGTGACGTATCAACTAACTCTACCACCATCCATGTCAAGAGTTTATGACGTGTTTCATGTTTCACTACTGAAAAAGTATGTCAGGGATCCATCGCACATCTAATGGTAGACCCACCAGACTTGACAGAGGATTTGACATTTGAAGTAGTCACCGTGATGCTCACAAGTCAAAAAGTACAATACCTCTAAAACAAAGATATTTATTATGTTAAAGTACATTGAAAAAGCCAAGATGTAGAAGAAATCACTTGGGAGGAGGAGAACGCGATGCGAAAGGAGTACCCCAACCTTTTCAATGAAGAAGGTATGTGTAAATTCCAAGGACAAAATTTCTTTTAAGGGTAGGGGAGTTGTGAAACCTACATGCTTCGGGGATGAAATTTTTTTTAAGGGTGGGGGAGTTGTAAGTCCCGCACTCCATAAACCCGATCTAAACCTCTATTTCGTGTCGTAATAGGTCTTCCAATCATAATTGGAACAGATAGGACGAGCGGATGACAATCAGGTATGAAAACGGACCAAAATAGAGAAATAATGTTATACCGGTCTCATGATATCGGTCTACATACCGGTCGACCGGTATGTCAGCCCGAGCAAACTAGTTAGATCCAAAAATAGATCTCTGTGGGTTCCGCAGAGACTTTTCTAACGTAGAAAAACTTCCTAAACTTCATCCTAGCCTATTTAAGGACCTTTAAGCCTCCTTAAATCTCTTTGATTGATTCTTACAAATCCTAGAGAGGAGAAAGAGATCTGAAGAAAAGGAGCTGAGAAAGGTTAAAGAGGGACCTCCGTTGGACGAAGAACACTATAGTTCGTGAACCAATGGTATGTGCTTGAACTTTTCTCTAAGTTAAGTATTGTGGATGGCTGAACAATACCATGCAAGGCTAGGTATGGATCTAAAACCCTAAATTTCTATTAAATCCTAATTCATTTGAGAAACCCTAGATTGAATGCTAAACTAAGGTTTCTTAGAACGTAGAACTTGAATGGAAGATAAAACAAACCCTAAAACGTTGCTCAATCCTAGCATGCATAGGAGGAACCCTAAAAGCCATAACGGGTGACCAACGGAAGACGAATACCAAGTTGGTGGTCTTCCGGAGGCATACCAGTGGCACTATGTAGGATCGATAATTGCTACCGGAACCTCTCGGGTAGCCTGCCAAGGCTGTCCGATCTACTATACCGGTCATGCCACTGTACAGTGACTTGCGATCGGTATGTCCAAAATTGGTTGGTTTTTTACTCAATTGGTTTCTGAACAAAGTAAAACCCTAAGGAACCAAATCTAACTAAAACCTAACATCATGTAGGACCCTATGGTAGCGAGATTGGACACTGTGATGCGGAATAAGCTAGCATTTAAGCGTCAGGTAAGGGAATCAGACCTAAACCCTAATAACCTAACAACAGTAAAACGTTGATAATAATTATTATTCAATGAAATGTTGTTTGTGCATATTCACATGTCATCTTTATTTTCAATTATTATATTGTTCATGTATAATCGCTATGCTAGGATGTGATTGTTAGGCATGTGATTATTTACGTTAGTGTATAGAATGGGATTGATCGGGGATCTTGGATCATTCCTCACACTAGCACCTTTTTGTATCGCTGTTATCTTAGCATGCTCAGTGTGGATAGGGTATCAAGGAGAGGACGAGGCGCTGTGGTCTCCGGCCTGGCCACCAGACTCGAGCCCTATCTCTATGCCATAGGGAGTTGTGCTGGGATAGGGCCTACTGTGATGACATATAGAATTGGTTAGTTACGAACCCAATTTACAAGCCCTCGCCAATAAGGACTTACGTGTTGGTATGGGTAGGGTATCAGGGGAAGTATTGGCGGTGTGTGATCCGGATACTTTAGCTCTATATTTATTCCATGGTGGGTGCATGTGGGAGGACAATGGTGTTTGATCTATTGGGCGGATTTACATACTTGTGTATAGTGGTGCGGTGGCTGCCAATCCTTTCTATAGCACATTGCAAACTTATAAACCAGACCAAATGTGAATGTTACTCATGCATGTTGCATGTTGCATTGTCTGATTTTCTTACTGAGTTAAGTTGTGAGCTCACCCTAATGTAAACACTATTTTTAGATGTTGATGCAGGTTATACTGTGGAGGACTACATGGATGCTCTGGTGTATGGAGGTGTTGCTGCTTTGGAATGGAAGTAGGGGAGGACGAGCATGACACTTCATGCGAGTGCCCTTACTGCGTGTACCTATAGGATGTTCTTGGTTTAGGTTATTTTATTTATTTCAGTTGGATTTTATAAGCAATGTAAAGATATTTATTTACATTTTGACATTTGGATAATTGGATAATTTATTTTATTTATCAATAGAAGTCCTTAGTTCAATAAAATTAAGACTTTCGTTGTATTTATTTATAATCTGATTATGATTATGTGCAATAGTTTGTATAAGTGGATACGGTCTTATTGAGATTCTGGTGTGAACCGTTGGTTTAGGGGCGGTTCACTCACACTTCTGGTTCAATCGGAATTGGAGTGTGACACCAAGCCTCCTTAGCCTTTACCTTTCAAACATCAGTTCATGAACAACAAAGAAAAGTAAAAACCCTAATTAACCCTTAGCACCACTACCTCCCCGAACCCAACAATGCTTCCAAGCCACTGAATGGACACAACAATTATAAGAGGGTTTGCAAAACATTTGAGGATTGTAATGTCGTTAGAGCAGTGGGAACCTTCTCAAACGGCTCAGGAGAGATCACCAACTTTTCGCATTTCTGATATGCGATTTGAAGAACTTCCTCTAAAAAGGTTGAAGGTCTCAGATCATCTCTCACCCTATTGCAGAAGGTTCTCTTCTTTCAAAATCAATTTCCCCCCTTTGTGACTGGTTTCTCACGTTGGGATACCAAAACCAAAAAGGAACAATTTTTGAAGGTCTCGGATCGTCTCTCGCCCTTTTTTGTTCTTTTTTAAAAGAGAAAACTATGCTTTTTACAATGAGGGTAAAATTGGTTTTTTCATTTTTCTATTAAATACTTAACTGCATTGGGTGTGGCTGAAATTATGGGCAAGGTTTGGGGTTGAATGAATTAAAAGTAAAGTTCAGGCGGTGGGTAAAATTTTTCCTTAAAAAAAGGACTTTAAATGTATGGTTTGTTCTTATTTTATTTAAGGGATTCGAATTAATTCCTCGGATCGTATTTTTCAAAGGAAAAGAGAGGCACTCTCTCTTTGAAATGATGAAATCAAATGAGAAATCCAAGGAAGAAGATTCTGAAGTCACTCCGAATGAGATAATTAATGGAGTCCCCATGGGGATTGTAGCTTCTAAGGAACTAAAAGCCCAAGTCCAATTTTTCGTTGATCTTGTGTTCTGTCACTCTCGGATGGATTTAACTGATGCTAATCCTCTTCGCCTGTCTCATTTGGCTGCTTCAAGTGATTATAATAGTTATCCTTGACATTTACCTAGCCAACAGGTTGCGCAGGCTAGAATTCCTACAATAGAGGATGATGATTCCTTCTTTGTGTCTGATGAGGATGATCCGTTTGTTACTACGCCTTCTCATCTTACTTTGGTTGGCAAAGTTCTTGCTAGTAAACCCAATCGCAGATAGGCAATTTCGGATGGTTTAATAGCAGTATGGAATACCAAATCTGGGGTCATTGTTTCATCCTTTGCTCTTGATATTTTCCTTTTCAAGTTCGATCATGAAGTGGATATACAAAATGTACTACGAGACTCTCCTTGGTCTGTCTCTGGTAATCTCATTGTCTTGGAGAAATGGTATGATGAGTGCAAATGACATTTTGATAGATTCCCAGTTTGGATCCAATTCCATGGCATCCCTACTGAGCTCTTAATAGATGCGATGGTTCCAAAGTTGGTCTCTAAAGTTGGGGAACCGAGTCGTATTATGTTAGTGGATGGTGCTAGCTCCGGTAATAGTGTTTTTTTCTTCGTGCTCGGATCACTCTTCACTTATCAAATCCATTGAGCATTTCCTTTACAACCAAGCGGAAGCATGGGGAAGATCTGTGAGTAAGTGGCCCACATGCCACTATTTATTTTTGGTATCCCCTATTAGGAGAGTTATGAGCGTCGGATCTGAGGGACATGTGGCACCCAGATCACCGTCCATCCTTGATGGAAGGAAACAGTTGGTCTATAAATACTAATGGGTAGGGTCCTGTGCACACTGATAGAAATTTGAGAACTCCATCACGTTCTCTGTCTGGGAATACAGTCAGTGCATAGAAATCCTTCCCCTCTCTCTTCTCTTTTGTTTGTGCAGAAGGACGTATCAGAGTGAATCAGAAGAGGACACATCGGTTGGACGGACACCGGCTGGAACAAATCCCTACACTACGGGTATGTCGAATCTTATTCCGCATAGACATACATATGGGTTGTAGTTTTCTTACATTATGGTATCAGAGCGGTGTTTCCGCCGCCCGTCCACCAAAAAAGTTCACCTGTATGATGCTGTGGAGCATCGGTTTAATAAAATAAAATAATTTTTATTATTGGGATCGGTCGACCA
>CM053271.1:40589897-40634816 GCA_028583415.1 Protea cynaroides
AACTAGAACGGACCGATTTGGAGCTCGGATGAAGAAGTTATGACAGTTTGAAGTTCGGCTAGTAACAAATAAGGAAAGAGAATCTTTCCAAACAATACATGCACCCACGCAGCACCGTAGCCGCGCCGTTGCTGCGCTGTCGAGATCTGATTGACCGATCAACGAATCTCTGATAACCGCCACTGGATCGAACAGAAAAAGGCGGGATTGATTGTGCGCCGCTGGATCTAAATAAATTGAGTCAGGCGCAATCGGATTCAATGTAGATCGCAGGATCTGGATCAACAGCGGTGCCTCACCATATGCGCGCTACACAGAGTCGCCGCCCATCACATGCCTTGTCGAACGCTGATTCGCTGCAGAAGGAATCAACGTCAGTCACCGTTAGACCAGCTTCAAAAAGGCGGGATCTCACTAGCTTCGTCGGATCAGTTAAATCCCGTCAGGCGTTATCGGCTTCAATATAGACCGCAAGATGTGGATCTGATCCGCCATCGTACCATACGTGAAATACACAGAATCAAGTGGCCTTCTTCATGTGGAGTGACGCAACGTATTATGTTGCAACTAACCAATGAGAAGACGCGCAATGGAATCTTGACGCGTCCTCCGTGATATACATTAGCCCGCCATTTTTAGATCCATCTGATCTGGATCTTGGCGACGTGGCTTATTATTAGCCGTCCAATCGGTTTCTTTATCAAATAATGATAATTCTCGCGCCAACTTTTAACTTCTAATAATTGCAAAGAGGCCCTCTAACTTTTATATAATATTACTGTTTTCCTTGTATCACATTCACTCACCGAGAACAGGGATTTTTGCCATTTTTCGAGCGATCCGACGAGAATCGCGATATCTCCCTCATCCGATGTCGGAATTGAGCGATTCAAGTTGCGTTGGAAATCTAATTCGACGCTCTGCATCTTTCCAATGCCGGATCTCCATGAACTTTCTGTAGGACCCATCAAAAATAGGCCCAAAGTTAAAACTCTGTCAAACCTTAGAATTTGAACCTAAAACTTTGCGTGCATGCATGCCAAGTGTCGTGGGCTGCCGTGTTGGCATATCACCTTGCCACCACACCCGTGGGTCCCACCTATAGTCTATCTCCTATTTTTCTTTCTAGTTTCTCTCTCCTCTTCTCTCTCCTCATTCTCTCTCTAGAATTTCTCTCTTCAATGCCACAACACCAGAAACACGAGAAACATGAACATGATCAGAAAAGCTTCAGGAACACTGTCGCATCATTAGAAACTCGGTCACATCACCAGTGGGTTCCACAGTCACTCTCTCTCATCAAACTTGATGTAGAATGTCATTTAACTCACTGCAAGTCATCTGAAACACATGTAGAACACTATAGAAAACACATGCGAAGTTGTTTCATCTTTGTCATTGCACTGACACTCTCTCTCCTACACTGACACTCTCTCTCCTCATTCATCTGAATGAATGCTCACAAACATTATCACATCAGCCAAGTTGCCAACAATGACAACACAAAATCCGGCAGAAGATATATATCATGAGAAGGTAATTATATCTAATTAATACCATTAAACTTGGTTTGGCTGATTAGTTTATATTAAAGCTGCTTACATATAGACTAGGCTAGCATACACATGAGAAAAGATTAAAGAACACCAATGCCTTTCTTTCTTTCTCCTTTCTTCTCCCATTGTTTCTTTTCTTGTCTCCTTATTCTCTTTCTTTTACACCACTAGAAAATCCCACCCGCCAATCTGCATCACCTCATTACTAACTAAATATGAATTTCATACATACCTTTAAACTCCAATTTTGGGCTTTATATTCAACCCGTTACAATAATCCCACAGATATAAAAATAATCAATTTTTTTGGATCAGACCTACATTATGGAAACTCCCTAGTTTATGGAAACACCCATAGTCCAATGTCTCTCAGTTGACATCTAATTTTCTCCCATAATGTTTTTATTGCCTAATTTGTTTCACTATCTTGACCCCTGTTTCTCTTTTGTGTCCCACAAATGAGATCAGAGTTGATCAGTTTTTTCAGCCATCAACAAATCAGACCCGTAGCTATCCTAGCCTAAGAGAGCTTTAATCCTTATCTATCACCCACCTTCTAAAAAGCTTGGGATTTCTTTGGGTTCGAAGCTCAGGAGGTTTCTAGATTACCAAAGGCCTCAACCCAAGCCCAACCTCATCCAAAAACCAATTCTTTTGCAGCCCATGCCGAAATGCAACTCCAATGGGAAGAAACTATAAAGGGAATTTCGTCATTGTCCCAAGATTGATCTCTTCAATAACTTTGCTTGCCTATCTATTCGATTAATTTTGTGTAGAAGGATTGGATAGGAATGTAATGAGAGTTGTCCTCATTGTTGCAGGTATCGATATCAGATCGTCCACTCCGTCGATTCGTATCGGTTTTGCACTTGGCCGATCTCTGATCCTAACCTGTTTTAATACTATTTTTATGAGAATCGGATACATATCAATTTCCTTTGGATCGGATCGGTTTTTGACAAGGAAAATTCAAATTTGGAATCGGATCTGGGTTGGGCTCTCAAAAGAAGAATTAACCTGGAGGGTTAAAATAAGGTTGCGGTGATGTTATTGAAGTTCTTCAACTGAAATGAGAAAGAGAAGACCTCCTTCATTTTGGTGCAAAAAGGTAGGGTGATTTTGAATGGAAAGTAAGACAAGAAACAACTCAAAACCCTAGTAATTAGGCTTTAATTTTCGGGTCAACGGGATGCAAATCTAGGTCAACATTTAGGTTTTTGGGTTGAAGCCCAGGGTCAGTGCAGTTGGGGATCAGGGTAGGGTTCGGATCAAGTAAAAATCTCGGGTCATGGTCAAGTTACTAAATTTATCGGGTGAACCAGGTCAACAGGTTCATTACATGTGCACACCGATTCGAACAAAGGTTTTTCGAGTCACACTGTAGCCCTTTTTTTTTATTTCTCCAACTAATGGATCTCACTCGCTTTTTCAGGCAACGCATGAAGGCATGTCTGAAGGCATGTAGTGGTGATTTTTAAATCTCTGTGACCATCTCTCTAAGATCTACATTCGAGTATAAAATACTTAACTTTTTGTAGGGTGGGAAATTTTAAACAAGGAACGAATCTTTGACATGTTCATTCAAAAAGAGAGAAAAATCTCACCCTCATAAACAATCATTCAAGGTAAGTCTATACAATCAACTAGAATTGATTCAAAGTTTGTATGGTAGGTTCTGATACTAATTGTTAGATTAATTAGCCATATAGTTACTCTAAAACACAACGAAACCATAAAATAAACATAATAATAATTAAAAATATATGTTATGCGTAAAAGATTCATTTTCACCTTGTATAGTAGCTTTGATCACAGTCTTCCACAGTCCTTACAGGATATTATCCAACATACTAATACATGTTGGTGCAAGGGTTGGACATCTGCCTTTGGTTAACCTTCTTATTCATAGAATGGTTTCTTTCCATTAAGGCCGAAGAGTCGCCACTTTATATGATTGTGATTAAAGGATATAATGATATAGTAGATGAGATCCTCCATTCTTCTCCATGGGTTCCCTCTGATGTCCCAAAACGTTGGACAGCTTTACATGCATGTACCATGGTGGAAGAGGAAGATACATATCATGAGAGGGTACGTAATTATAACTAATTAATTCTGGTAAACTTGGGTTTGGCCTGTGATTAGTTTATATAGATGCCGCTTCGTATAGCCTAGGCTAACATGCACATGGGAAAAGATTAAAGAACACCAATGCCTCTTTCTTCTCTGTCTTTTGGCTTACATTCATCTATTTGGCTAAAGATTAAAGAGAGAGAGAGCTCCATTTTTTTCTCTCTCTAACCAATGCTTTATTTCTGGACCCAACAACTCTCTCTTTTCCTTTTTACCAATCCATTACTTGTACACTCGGCAACCCTTGGGCTTGCATTACTTTTACACTCGGCAACCCTTAGGCTACGGTAGATATTGGAGCCATGTACTGTATGTTAGATAGTGAGGTTGCTAAACAACTCTTGTGTTTCCTATTCTCTTATTCTCTTTTTCTCTTTCTCTACTTCTTCTTTTTCATTTTTGTAGATTCGGCAATTCTTTTTCAACTGTCTCTAATCTTATTTAAAGGTGGTTTTTGAAGTGGTCGATGCATGTTATATATCCACAAGCAACAACCATCACACCACTATAGGATGACTCTACTCTTAACAAAGGTCTCCAAGCTATCTTCCTTTCAGCCTGTATTAAATGAATTTGTCCCTTATATTTTTTATTATCTATGTTGATCTACAACTCTTTCTAAGGACGCTTTATACAATCTTTGCATATGAATTGTTTATATGGTTTTGTCATTTGGGTCATTAGTTGTAATTTGTAATCAATCCGAACAGTTTCTTAGGCTCATGCTAATTGCAATCCGATGCTTTATTGGATACTAATCCATATGTTTTTTTTAAGACACATTCGTGTTAGCTTGCAAAAGGTAGCTACAAAATTCCTGACCTCCATACTTATTATTCTTTGCCATGTCAAAAAGTGATGTCATAATTCTAGTTTCTAAATATCTAGAAAATAGTCTTAGATTGTCCATGTATTAAATGTCAAGTTTAAATTGAATGATACACCCTCCCATATAGTTTGGTCCAATGTGTATCCATGCACCCTTTTGATAGTTCAAAATTTTCAATGTTTTCTTTATCACTTGGCAAACTCTATTTGAACTGAAATTTGACATCTAAGGGGGCGGGGTTTAACTTGTTTAAATTTTTTAGGCTCATTTGAACTACCAACTGACAAGAACTTATTAAACAGACATGCTATCATCCATATCTGGTGATGATCATATGATCATATTACACAAATAAAGAGGTTGGCTTTGATGCAAGGGCAAGGTTGCTTCATTTTGAGTTGATGGTTATGAGTTTGAATCTGAAAACAACCTCTTTGCAAATCAGGGGTTAGGTTGCAATCTGCATGCATAAGCCCCCTCCCCGAACTTTGTAATGGCAAAAGCCTCATGCACTAAGCACACCGATGAACACATTTTATGTGTGAATTTAGGGCATAAAATATACATCTCTTATTCTATTTATGATGTTTCTCGGGTATTTAATGTTGATTTTATGTTTGTTGGGTATAGGTGAAAGAATGGAGAAATTTGAGCTTAAAAATATCATTTTATGAATTTTTGGTGATCCTGTCCAGTTAACTCACCCAATCAACTCGGCAGTCGGGCATAAGACTAATTTTATGAGGAGAACCACGAATTTTGTGTATAAGATCAGCCTTGGACCAAGTCAAAGAATAGCCCAATCTCATGTGAAAGATTCTATTCTCTTGAGAAAATATTCCTTAGTTATTTAGAATCAAATTTACAAGATTGGCATGGCATGGAAGAATGGAAAGCTCCAATCGATTATGGAAGTTTTTAAAAAGAGATAATAATGCTAAAGATATGATGAGTTGGTGCAAGATTTTTTCTACTCAAGAATCGTCCATATACAATGAACCTATAAGATTGGAATTCAGTTACCAAAATTATCTCCACAAAATCTCTTGTAATTCAATTGTAAAGATTAATTGTGATCTTTACTCTCTTGTATATATATGTGATGCTCAGCAATAGAAATCATCCAAGAATTCTATTATGAGTTTTTTTCTTAGTTTTGAGAATTTATGAGAGAGTTCAAGATTCTTAGTTTTTTTCTTTTCAAGTTGTGTTCTTCTTGCTTAAGTTTATTTTTATTTATTTTCTTTAGTTTTAATTTCAGATTTAGAACTCTGTAGTAGGGTAGATAAATATAGGTTATACCCCATTACTAATTTAATTTAGAGGAGAAGGCTCCCTTTGTAATCGTTTGCACATCGCCTTGGAGTGACAACAAGACGACGAGCAACGACAGAGAAATCTTCTATCGAGATAAGTTTTTCTTAAATTCTTTTACTTTTAATTTCGTTTCTTTCTTGCAATAAATCTGTGTTACTTTATGGTTGGTGGTTTCGTAAATTTTCGTACCGTTATGAATGGTTATTATTGTTTTTATTGTTTGATTAATTTTTATTTAAAGTGATTAGGGTGTTAATTCAATCATATCCCTTTGGTACGCTTTGCCTTATTTGAGTTAGGATAATAGCGATTCCTCCCTGAGATCGACCTATTACTGCACGATACCGTGCACTTGCGGTTACATATATATTATTCACATCAAGTTTTTGGCGCCGTTGCTGGGGATCGAACCCGGGTCACCCGCGTGATTTAAATAGTTCAAAGTGATTTAAAAAAAAATTCATTGAATTCTAAGTGATTTAAAAAAAAAGAAAAAAAAATGCAAAAAATTTACATTGTTCTTTATGCCTTTCTTTGCACCTCTGATCCGTTAGGTTGGAATAGTACAATCGACGGTCCAATCCTGATCATGATATGGTGTTAAGGGATGCTGGCTATCAAATTATCAAGAGGAATAACAACCAATAGCTTCGACGGTAACGGTGTTGTTTCTCAAGGTAATTGTGGATATGACCGGTCTCTAAGCCATTGATCATCAGGAGGTTTGCATTGACCCCGATTCGAAAAAATCCAGCTTTTCGCATCGAATTTAGAGGAAAAAGAAAAAAAAAATTTTATCATTTGAAACAGTTTTATGCATGAGCATATGGACTCGTGATTCTAGCAATCGTCTACTAAGAGTCCCATCATTTACAATGGCTGAACTAAAGATGACACTTAATGATAGATTTTACCCTGCTAGGGTAGCGCAACCTTTATGTATTCAATTGCCAGCTGCCACAGGCAACAACTATGAATTGAAAACTCAATTCATTACAATGCTTCATCATTTTCATGGGTTATCTTCAGAGGATGCATACTTGTTCCTCTGTGAGTATGAGGAGGTGTGTGCCCTCATTAAAATGCAATAGCTCAGTGATGATGCTGTCAAATTGATGTGCATCACTTTTTCACTGAAGGATGGAGCTAAAAAATGGCTTTATGGTCTTCCCACAAATTCCATTACATCTTGGGAAAAATTTACTGTGTTATTCCTTAAAAAGTTTTTTCCTCTTCACAAGACAAATAAACTTCGAGGGGATATAATGCGGTTCAAACAAGAGTCAAATGAGTGTTTTTCAAGACTCATGGAAATGTTCCAAGGTCTACTCCAAGAGTGCCCTCACCATGGTATTGAAATATGGCAGCTTTGTCAAATTATTTACGAGGGGATAGATTTTCCTACCAAGCAAATGCTTGAGTCTATGTGTCCTCAAGGATTCACTTCCTATGAGGATGCTAACGATGCTTGGAATTTTTTGGCGGATCTAGCCGAAAAAACAAGAGAGTGGGAGTCTGTGCAGGAGACAGATCGAACCCAAAAAGGTAAAGGTTACTTTGTCGATGGCATAGTAGCTAAGGAGGCACACTTAGATAGCCTTATCAAAAGGATAGAAGCCTTAGTTCCTAAAGACCCTATCCAAAAGCAAGTCCTAATGTGCAACTGGTGTCAAACTCCTGGACACACAGTAGAGGAATGCCCTTTACAGGGAAATTCTCAGAATGCTAATGTAAGTGCATTTTACAATCCGTATAGTAACACTTACAATCCAGGATGGAGAAATCACCCGAATTTTCTTGGAACCAAGGGAACCGTGTGGACCCATCCCAATTTCTAAATCAAGGTCCTCCCGGTCACACCAGGCCATATGCTCCCCCTAGACCCAATTTTGTTCCCCAAGGTAATTTTCAGCAACCCCCTGGGTTTTCTAACACGGGTGAGCCGGCCAGACTCAGTGAGTTGGAGAAGAATGTGGCAGCTCTAATGGCAGGGCATACCAGTATGGAGAGGACACTTACCCAATTGGTTACCCTAATGTGTGAAAAGAACAAGAGTATTCTGCCTAGCCAACCAGAGACCAACCCACGCCATCACCCACAACCAAATAGGTCAAACCCTCAAGTGAGGCATAGAGAATCAATCAGGGTCCTCCAAACAATGCAATGCAGTCCATGCATTACGGAGTGGCCAAGAGTACCTACAGGATGAAGCACCAAAGAACAAACCCAAAGTTGCTCCTGTTAATGTTCCCCAATTTGAGGCAACTACTGAGCCTCTTTCTTCAGGTTCGTCTGATGTATCTGAAAGACACAAAGAGACTGTATCGGACGGAGTTTTTTTACTCCACCGGCCCCATTCCCTAATAGGTTGGTAAACCAAAAGAAGACTGTTTTAGTTGATAAAATTTTAGAGGTCTTCAAACAGGTAGAATTGAATATCCCACTTTTGGATGCAATTGACCAAATTCCTATTTATGCAAAAGTCCTTAAAGACTTATGCACACAAAAGTTGATTATTCAAATTCCTAAAAAGGTATTCTTGGCTGCACATTTAAGTTCCCTTCTGAACCATCCTGTGGCAGCCAAATACAAGGACCCTGGCTATCCTACCATCTCGTGCATCATAGGCAACACTTTTATTGATCATGCTCTGCTAGACTTAGGTGCAAGTGTGAATCTTCTACCTTATCATGTTTACCAACAATTAGGATTGGAAAAGTTGAAACCAACGTCCATCTCACTTCAACTAGCTAATCGCTCTATAAAAACTCCTAAAGGAATGGTAGAGGATGTTTTGTTAAAGGTAGAAGAATTTCTTTTTCCTGTGGATTTTATTGTTTTAGAAATACATCCTGTCTCCAATAGGGATCAAATCCCTATCATTTTAGGGAGACCGTTTCTGGCTACAAGCAATGCACTGATAAATTGCAAGAACGGTCTCATGAAACTATCATTTGGTAACCAAACTGTTGATTTAAATGTATTTAGACTGGGTAAGCAACCGAATGAGGAAGTACATATGCTCCAAGAATTCCCTGACCATGTAGAGACCACTTTTGACATTGACTTTGACTCAGAATTCTTGCAGTGTATGGAAGCGTTGGGAGGAGTAGCGGATACTTTCTCATCAGAGGCATGGAGTATCCACACACCTGTGGAACCTCTAGGACCTCTATCCACTTCCATTCTCAAGCCCTCAATGGTTGAACCACCTAGCTTAGAATTAAAGGAGTTACCATCCACTCTGAAGTATGCCTTCCTAGGACCTGACCAAACTCTTCCTGTTATTATTGCATCTGATTTGACTTCTAATCAGGAAGAAGAGTTAGTCAAACTCTTACAAAATCACAAAGAAGCCTTAGGTTGGACTGTGGCTGACATCAAAGGTATTAGTCCGTATATTGTTCAGCATCATATACACCTTATGGAAGATATCAACCCCTCAAGGGAACCTCAGAGACGGATAAATCCTGTGATGAAGGAAGCCATTAAGAAAGATATTCTAAAGTGCTTAGCTCATGGGATCATATATCCCATATCTGATAGTGAGTGGGTAAGTCCGGTACATGTGGTACCAAAGAAGTCAGGAGTCACTGTAGTTTCTAATGCTGACAATGAATTGATTCCAACCCGTATCCAAACAGGATGGAGAGTCTGCATAGACTACAGAAAGCTGAATACGGCAACGTGGAAGGATCATTTCCCTTTGCCTTTCATTGACCAAATGTTAGAGAGGTTGGCCGAACATGAATACTATTTCTTCTTAGATGGAAACTCTAGTTACAATCAAATCCCCATTGCCTTAGATGACCAACACAAGACCACTTTCACATGCCCCTACGGAACCTATGCTTACCGGCACATGTCTTTTGGGCTATGCAATGCCCCTGCATGATGAGCATATTCTCAGATATGGTAGAATAATATTTAGAAGTATTCATGGATGATTTTTCTGTGCATGGGTCTACTTTTTCTGATTGCCTACATAATCTTTCCTTAGTTCTTGTCAGGTGTACGGAAAAAGATTTAGTTTTAAATTGGGAGAAATGCCACTTCATGGTAAAAAATGGCATAGTGTTGGGTCACATCATTTCCAAAGATGGGATCATGGTTGACAGAGCCAAAGTAGAATTGATTGAAAAGCTACCTGTTTCCAAATCTGTTAAGGACATTCGCTCCTTTCTAGGGCATGCCGGTTTCTATCGGAGGTTCATTAAAGATTTTAGTTAAATTGCTCGTCCTCTCACCTCTTTGCTTGCTAAAGACCAGCTCTTTGATTTTAATGATTCCTATCTTGAGAGTTTTAATCAACTCAAAAAGATTTTGACCACTGCCCCTGTTATTCAGGCACCCATATGGACAGAGCCCTTTGAGCTTATGTGTGATGCTTCTGATTTTGCATTAGGAGCTGTCCTTGGGCAACGGATCAATAAGTTACCCCATGTAATTTGTTATGCAAGTAGGACTTTAAATGATGCACAGCTTAATTACACCACCACCGAAAAGGAATTCTTAGCTGTTGTATTTGCTTTAGAGAAATTTTGTGCCTACTTGATAGGATCCCATGTCATTGTGTATACGGAGCATGCCGCTTTCAAGCATCTCTTGCAGAAAAAGGATGCCAAAGCTCGTCTCATTAGATGGGTTTTGCTTTTACAAGAGTTTGACTTATAGATTAGGGATAAACCAGGAATAGAAAATCTGGTTGTTGACCACTTATCCCGACTGCCTAATTCTTTGATTGTCGATTCACCAGTCAACGAGTCTTTCCCAGATGAGCAGTTGTTTGCAGTATCTAGTGAGCCTTGGTTCGCTGATATTGTAAATTACTTGGTAACGGTGTGACCCCTTCCCATTGGTCCGCCCGGGATAGGTATAGATTCCATTCCCAAGTCAAGTACTATTTTTGGGACGATCCATATCCGTTCAAAACTTGCCCCGATCAAATTCTCGGGGAGATGTGTACGACCATGAACAGCAATCCGTCTTTGTCTTATTGTCATGATCAAGCGTATGGTGGCCACTTTGGGCCATATAAGATCAAGCGCCAAGGTTTTCCGATACCGATTCTATTGGCCTAGTCTTTTAAGTATGCATTTAATTACTGTAAGGCATGCCCTTCTTGTCAGTCTTTAGGCCGCATTACCAAGCGGAATATGATGCCACTAAACCCAATTATGGTGGTTGAAGTTTTTGATGTTTGGGGCATTGATTTTATGGGTCCGTTCCCAAAGTCTTTTGGGAATGAGTATATCTCGTTAGGCGTGGACTATGTGTCTAAATGGATAGAAGCCATTTGCTACTAAGACCAATGACCACAAGGTAGTAATTAAATTTTTAAAGGAGAATATATTCTCCCGATTTGGTATCCCTCGAGCTATCATTAGCGATAGGGGAAACACTTAGGAACAAACCATTTGAGGTCCTTGTTCGAAAATATGGTATTACCCATAAATTGGCAACCCCTTACCACCCTCAGACTAGTGGACAGGTTGAAGTGTCCAATCGACAAATCAAGCAAATTTTGGAAAAAACTGTCAATCCTACTCATAAGGATTGGTCCATTCGTCTCATAGATGCTTTGTGGGCTTATAAAACTGCTTTCAAGACCATTCTTGGTCAATCCCCTTACCGTTTGGTGTACGGAAAAGCCTGCCATCTACCAGTCGAATTGGAACATCGGGCATTTTGGGCAATTAAGAAATTAAATTTTGATTTGTCATATGCTATAACACTCATAGAGGACTCCAGCTCTCTGAGTTGGATGAATTAAGAAATGATGCCTACGACAGTGTCCGCATCTATAAAGACAAGACTAAGGCTTATCATGACAGACATATCCTTCGGAAGTCTTTTACCCCCTGGCGACAAGGTTTTTCTTTATAATTCTCGTTTGCATATTTTTCTTGGTAAACTTAGATCTCGTTGGGAGGGTCCTTATATTGTTCAAAATGTTTTCTCATCGGGTGCAATTGAGATTTTAAATCCAGGTATAGGTGCAACCAGTAAAGTGAATGACCAGCGTTTGAAGCCATTTTTGGAGCTTCCACACGACTCAACTGAAGATGTCATGGATCTCCATGAGCCATTTTACACTGATCCTTGATTCAGGGAGTTTTTTCTTCCCCTTGTCCTTGTCTTTTATTTTTTTGTATACATTGAGGACAATGCATGATTTAAGTATGGGGGAAGGGTTGAGATTTCATAAAAAAAAAATATATATGAATTTTGAGCTTTCATTGTAAATTTTAATTTTTTAACTTTGGTTTTTGGGAAAGTCAATTACTATTTCTATGGTTTTGACACAAAAGAGGAAGGAGAAAGAGACCTAAGAAACTATCACATACGAAGTAATGAAACCCTATGTGAGGATAGTACTTAGGTTGTATTTTGAGATGGGAATTAAGTTAGAAAATACATCTTACCTCTCCTGAAGGGATGAATATTTTATGATTATAGTTGGTAATTTCAACCTTTGAATAAAGCTGAGACCTCCTTGTACTATAAAAAAAATCATAATAAGAAAATAATAATATAAGAGTTTTTTTTTGTTCTTGGAACTATACAGGACATTCCGCTTCAAGAAGCGAGGTGTCTTGATTGAAATTCCTTGGATACAACTCTTGTTATTAAAAAAAAAAAAAAAAAAAAAAAGTACTCTTTAACATCAATGTCTTTAAAGATATATGTCAAAAGCGAAGCTACATAGTAACATGGGAATGCATAACCACCTGCACTTCTCAAGCCAATTGTAGTGGAGTAGCTTAAAGAGGAAGAAAGAAAGAAAGAAAAAAAAAATACAAGTGTTGAAAGCTATTCTTAGGTCTTAGTTACTAGTATGTTACAAAGGGTTCACCTTAAGGAGAGATATGTTTGGAAGATATAACAAGGTTTCCTAATTGAGATGCAACCTTAGTGTTTGAATCATATGAGGTAGCAATGTTCAAGTGTGGGGGTTTCTATATTTTCTTGATCCCAAGTTGAGTGTCTTGACTAATAAGATATGTGTGTGCTATCTTTCCTTAATACCAAAATTAAAGTTTGAAATTTCTATATGAATTTTGTGTGTTTATTCTCTGAAAATACTCACAAGACACAACTCGTCCACTAGGGATAACCTAGGGGTTTAAAGGCTTGTTGCACGTGCTAAGTGCAATTGTGACTCCTACGAAAGTGAGTTAGGATTTTATTTTATTTTTATATTTTTCTTTGCTCGAGACTAGCGAAGCTCAAGTGTGGGGGAATCTGATGAACACATTTTATGTGTGAATTTAGGGCATAAAATATACATCTCTTATTCTATTTATGATGTTTCTCGGGTATTTAATGTTGATTTTATGTTTGTTGGATATAGGTGAAATAATGGAGAAATTTGAGCTTAAAAATATCATTTTATGAATTTTTGGTGATCCTGTCCAGTTAACTCACCCAGTCAACTCGACAGTCGGGCATAAGACTAATTTTATGAGGAGAACCACGAATTTTGTGTATAAGATCAGCCTTGGACCAAGTCAAAGAATAGCCCAATCTCATGTGAAAGATTCCATTCTCTTGAGAAAATATTCCTTAGTTATTTGGAATCAAATTTACAAGATTGGCATGGCATGGAAGAATGGAAAGCTCCAATCGATTATGGAAGTTTTTAAAAAGAGATAATAATGCTAAAGATATGATGAGTTGGTGCAAGATTTTTCTACTCAAGAATCGTCCATATACAATGAACCTATAAGATTGGAATTCAGTTACCAAAATTATCTTCACAAAATCTCTTGTAATTCAATTGTAATGATTGATTGTGATCTTTACTCTCTTGTATATATATGTGATGCTCAACAATAGAAAATCATCCAAGAATTCTATTATGAGTTTTTTTTCTTAGTTTTGAGAATTTATGAGAGAGTTCAAGATTCTTAGTTTTTTTCTTTTCAAATTGTGTTCTTCTTGCTTAAGTTTATTTTTATTTATTTATTTATTTTCTTTTAGTTTTAATTTCAGATTTAGAACTCTGTAGTAGGGTAGATAAATATAGGTTGTACCCCATTACTAATTTAATTTAGAGGAGAAGGCTCACTTTGTAATCGTTTGCACATCGCATTGGAGTGACAACAAGACGACGAACAACGATAGAGAAATCTTCTATCGAGATAAGTTTTTCTTACATTCTTTTACTTTTAATTTCGTTTCTTTCTTGCAATAAATCTGTGTTACTTTATGGTTGGTGGATTCGTAAATTTTCGTACCGTTATGAATGATTATTATTGTTTTTATTGCTTGATTAATTTTTATTTAAAGTGATTAGGGTGTTAATTCAATCATATCCCTTTGGTATGCTTTGCCTTATTTGAGTTAGGATAATAGCGATTCCTCCCTGAGATCGACCTGTTACTGCACGATACCGTGCACTTGCGGTTACATATATATTAAATTCACATCACACACCCTTTTTTTTTATTACATAAATGATTGTAATTTCACACTGCAATTCGCTTTTGTCTTGCAAAGATTATATGAGCTGAGTTCTTACTTCATAGAATTAATTCAAACGTAATATACTTCATGGATCTTGAATTGATCAAGGTTGTAAGAGAAGGAGACGTTGATGGCCTTAAGCAACTCCAGGAAAGAGACCCAGCATACTACATCAAGTGACTCGTATGGGGAACACACTTCTCCATTTAGTGGTTAAGTTTGGGTACCAAAACTTCCTAATAGAAGTTTATGATCAATGTCCATCACTGATAACTTAGATAAACCGACCAATGGCACTGCCATACATGCTAGTTCGAGGACCAAAGATTTGGACGTGGTTAGCCACCTTATTGATAGAATGGCTTCTTCTAGTCATTTCACTTGTTGAGGTCACAAAATAACAAAGGGGACTTATCCTCGCATAAGGCATTGTGGTACCGTCATCCTCATGTTGCCAACTTGCTGATAAAAAAAGGCCCTCACCTATGTCTTCTTGTCAATAAGGCTAGTGAGTTGCCACTTTTTCTAGCTGTGACCAACAATACTGATGTAGGATTCCATGTCGTCGATTCTTCTTCATCAGCTGCCTGTGATGGCCCAAAAGGTTGGGAAGGTCAGGTCCTTAATGCTTCTTCATTGACTGCTTGTGATGGTCGAGAAGGTTGGAAAATTCATCAGGTCCTCAATTCTTCTCTGTCACCTACCTGTGATGGCCCAAAAAGTAGGACAGCTTTACACGGAGCTATATCGCAAATGGAAGGTATGTATCATACATTAAGTTTTTCTTACCACTAATGCACCAGAATTATTAGGAGGCCATATAAATGAGTTCAATTGATAATTTATCATATAAAGTTGAGTGTCATTGTCTCATGTGTTTTTTTTTAATAAGCATATGAAATGACAAGAATTACTTTCACTACGAAAACAAATGAATTATACAAAAAGGGTAAAAAAGTAAGGCTCCAAATTATGATACCTTCGGAGGTGTCAATAAGAAAATTCATATGTGCGGAAAGCGAACTACACTCTAGCAGTGTGTGGTCCTATCTCTCACTGTCTCTCTTCATTAATGCTTTCTCTCTTTTCATCCAAGATTTGTCTAATTAAATGATTCATAACCTAAGCCTAAAAGTATGCTAAAAGATTCTAATATGTGTAACACCCCAGCCAGTTGAGGTGTTAAACTGACTAGTCTTACATGGTGGATAGGAGATCTAAGGGTATTTTTATAATTCTACCCAAAAAGATATCTAATGATAAGATATACTATAAAATGTTAATTAATGGTGTCTGATACACCTAGAGCAAGAACATATAATAAACTAAGTTTATTACTATGAGTATTAGTGTGGTGATTAATTAAATAATATTGATTTTATTGTAAGTGGCTTGCTTGTAAAAAAATAGATTATACTTAAGTATTGTATATGATGAAGGTTAGTGTAGTGTAACCCTTTAGACTAATTGTTTAATTTTTGAACCTAAAACATATAGGTCATGAGATCAAGTCTCAAGAGGAGCAAGGCTTTAGATTATTTTATTTTATTATACTTTGTTGTGTGGGTCTTACCATAAGTGGCTATCTACTATTTGGTGCATGTTATCTTAAGATTTATTTTAAATAAACAAGGCATAAGGTAAATAAGAGTTTTAGTTGGGGGTATTCTTGGTCTCTAAATAAAAAGGTACCAAGATTTACTAAAAATAACTTCTTTGCATATACTTTAAAAGTTTAAATTGTATCATTCTAGGGTAAATTGGTCTTTACATTTTTATGGTTTCCTTACGAGTATGGGCACCATGACTATGCATTGGGTGCATGTAGGGGGCATAAAGGAAATTACACATTTGGGCCTTATTTAGAAATAAAGGAAATAAATGTAAATATAAAAAATAAAAAAAAAAGAGTTTCATTTCAACTCTTTTGGGAAGCTGCCGAAAACGTGAGTAGGAGAAGAGATGTGTGGTATAGGTTGTGGTTTTGAATGCCAAACTAGCAAGCAAGATTCAAGTTTGAATGGAGAAGATTCGATGTTGAGCAGTTAGAGAGGATTCAGTTTTGGATGGTGGTGGTGTATGAGCTACTGAAATCTTCATTGGAGAAAACTTGGGAAACGATTTCAGCTTTAGGGCTTTGGTGTGTTAAAACGATTTCTGCTTTAGGGCTTTGGTGTTAAAACGATTTCTGCTTTAGGGCTTTGGTGTTAAAACGATTTCTGCTTTAGGGCTTTGTTGTGGACTCTTCCAGTGGTGATTCAAACTTCGTTTTAGGTAAGAAATTACTGCCTTGAGTTAATTTAGGGAATGCATGTTGGTTTTGGGGATTATTTTCCACATGACGCAGACCATAGAAAGGTTTGGGTCAAAAGAAGAAGATGATGAACAGTAAAATCTGTTTAGCTCTTGCTTCCAAGGATTGTTTTGTGTAGTTTCAAATGATTTATTCAAGGAAGATAATGAACCAGGTTAGGTGGATTGTATTTAAATGGTTTCCCCCAAGAGATTTGAAACCAAAAGGTTATTATTAGAGGTTAAAAAATTCTGTTTTGAAATTTGAGTTGCTGTAGCAATTTTTATGTTAAGAAATTCAATTGGTTATTGCAATGGGTTGGGTTTGGACCTTATGGAAGTGATTGGAGATGTGTAGGTATGTTTAAAATCATGCTTACAAGTATTTTGAAATGTTGAAACAAAGCCCAAAGGGCTGAAAGCAAGACCAACCTGAAACCATAGTGTGGGCCGGGTAATTTTACTGCATGCAAAGTGTTTGATAAAATGCCTCATTTGCACCGCCACTCTTTTTGGGTAATTTTTTGACTTGTTTTCTTAGGGTTTCTCCTCCAGGGTCTTAATTATGTTTGTGGGGATGAAAATGGGACACCGTTGGGAAGTTTTCCTCAAGAAGTTGATTCTTAAACACTCCTAATAAGGCTGTACACCTTGTTGTTGAAATAGATGTAGCAATACGTTACCTTGCTTGAGGAAGTTTAGGTATGAACTGTGATGGCAATCAAGAAGTGAAAGATAGCTTATTCAAGACCATTTAGAGTGTATATTCTGAGAGTAAACATTACTGGGAGTTAAGGTTAAATGAATAACCTTGTCCTTACTTTATTTTTATAATTTTGCTTTTAGGAAAGAAAGCTCCTTAGAGCTGAGCTTAAAGGAAACTTTTCAGTACAATTCTTAAGGGGGACAGCTGAGATTAGCAGGTAAGAAATTCTTTTGTTTGAGTTAAGTTTGATAAGGGGCTATGTTCAGTTTATAAAAAGGTGGAGGTTGAATTACAAAGTAAATTATTCTCATTGTAAGCCGAAATTCTTGATATTGTTGTCCTATCTATCCCAAGTTGCTCTTAACTAAGGAGACTATCTTTGGGATTACTCAAAATGAGTGTCTTCCTTCTTTGTAGCAGACTAATTATGCCTATATTGTTTGTGATATAAAATAGATATGCATGTGAGATGTCTGTTAATGATGTGTTGTACACTGTATTATATTGATGCATTTAATGGGTTAATTGATGGTTTATGTTGTTCATCCTCTTAATGGGTTAAGTGGAGATGCTTGTAAGTTGTAAGTATGTTTTATATGATGCTAGTAGAGTATTTCCTTGATGGGTATTAATTTAAAGTTGATATATGCAGAGCATGTGAATATTAAAGCTTAAGAACTAGCAATATGTTTTTGATTTATAATTTACTTATGGGGTCGAAAATGAATTGAATGAAGGATTAGTAAGAATGATTAAGCCTTTAGATTTTCTTTTGTGCTAATATGAATGTGGATGGATAGAATGCCTCTGAATTGAGAAAACTATGGAATGAAAGGTATTTAAGAACAAGTGTTGGACTGCTATATGGGTATATGGACAGTAAGTACCAAGTAATTAATTTTTCACAAGTTATGATGTAAAAAAACCATTCATGAACTAGTAAAGTAAACCTATATTTGTATGTCTTGCATGTACAACAAAATAAAAGTTTAGAAAGGTATAAAATGAAAGTTTGTTATGAAAACAAGAATGAGTTGTATAGTGCTATGTATGGGCTGTTCTACACTACTGTCCTACACCTAGGTAGACAGCAAAGTAAAAGTATAGAGAGTTTGTCAAGAAATCATGAATGAACTATATAGTGTCATATATGGATTATCCTACACCTAGGTAGACAACAAAGGAAGAGTATAAAAAAGCATAAAGGAGAGTTAGTTTATGAACTTAATGGAAATAGAGATGTCCAGTTAAGTTATGACAAGTAAGATCCTCAATCAAACTGGTAAGCTGGGATCCCACCCAAAGAAAAGTATAAGATATTATGATAGACAAGATATGAACAAACCATTGAGTCTAAAAATGAAGGGCGGGATACGGGCAAACCATTGAATCTAGAAATGAAAGGCAAGATATGGGCGAACCGTTGAGTCTAGAGAAACAAGATACAGGCAAACCATTTAGTCTAGAAATGAAAAACAAGATATGGGTTAATCGTTGAGTCTAGAAATGAAAGACAAGATATGGGCGAACCTTTGAGTTTAGTTATGAAAGACAAGATATGGACAAACCGTTGAGACTATAATGGAGAGTCAAGATACGAGTAAACCATTGAGTCTAGAATTGAGAGACAAGATACGAGTATATCCGTTGAGTCAGTTATATAAATGAAATTCAGCGAAACTATAAGAGAAATGTAATACATTATGGTGAAAAGAGTCTACAAGGAAATATATTGATTATGTGATTAAGTACTTACGTAAGACTGATATATGAATTTTACAACAAATTATTGTTAATGTTTATCACTATCTTGAAATGATTTTTGCTATGAGATGCAAGGTTTCAAGTTTATGATTCTTATGAAAGAAATGTTAAGTTTACAAGTTATGAACTATTATGTATGCTTGAATGTAATTTTCTGCCAAGATGGAATTCTACTCACTGAGCTTCGGTTCACCCAAGTTGATGAACATGTTTTACAGATAAGCAAAGTGGAGGTAAGGATGTGCTAGATGCAAGTAAAAGTCCAAGTGAGGAGTGAGTCACCCTTTAGCACACTTTGATTGTAATAATTATGAGTTTTGTTAATGCATGTACTTTACCTAGTAAGGTTTTAAAGAATTATTTATCCAGCCACCAGATGTTACAATTTATATATGTTAAGACTTTTGCTGTATTTATGAGATGGTTTTATGAATGGCTTATAATAAAAAAAGAAAAAAAATGTACCTGATTTTCTAAGCAGGTTATGTTTATCCTTAATTTATCTGTCTGCACTACCAATCCGAACCACTCCTGGGAGGGCTATTACAATATATCTTGCCAATGTGGAAATCTTTTCCATATGTTGCATGACACTCTTTAGCTGCATTTGGAATTTGATAGCTTTTTTTTTATTATTACCTTTTGTCTTATTCTAAAAAAAATGTCCAACTTTTTGGGTAAAAAGAAATTTCAAACTAATTGAGAATTATTATCATTAAAAGAATCTTTATTGAAAGGGGTAACAACGTATAATCAAACACTTCTACAAAATTTCCCCATATGTTTTAAGCTTATAATCGCTTTATTAAAACTGAAGAGATTGATATGGAGACGAGAAGAATGACTTTGAATGTTTCTCACCTTATCTCAATGTCTAGGAGATAGGTTATATTTATATACAATATGTTGTGTACAATCCTTATTGTTAGAATTCAAATTTTGAATTTGAATTCCTATAACTTATGTAACTTATTTACAATGAATTACTATAACTTATGTAACCGATTTACAATCCTAACTCTCCTTTATAACATGTTCCTATAATTTGAATAATTGTTTTATAATTTACCAAATATTTGAATTTTGAATCATAACTGATTATTCAAATATTTGAATTTTGAATCTTGAATTCAATGGAGAGGAATATCCTTAACATCCCCCTTCAAGTTGGAGATGATCTGTGACAAATCTTTAACTTGTCACGTAAATGAGCAAACCGAACATGAGACAATGGCTTTGTAAGAATATCGGCTATTTGATCATGTGTTGAGATGAAGCGAACTTCAATGAATTTTTGTGCAACAAGCTGACGAACATAGTGGAAGTCCACTTCAATGTGTTTCGTTTTTGCATGGAACACAGGATTTGCTGTCATATAGGTAGCTCCCAAGTTATCGCACCATAGAACTGGTGGTTTAGCAAGCTTGACACCTAGTTCACGCAAAAGGGATTGAAGCCATTGTAGTTCTGTGGTCGTGTTTGCTAGGGCTCGATACTCAGCTTCAGTTGATGAGCGGGCTAGTGTTGGTTGCTTTCGTGCACTCCATGATATGAGATTTGGTCCGAGAAAAACAGCATAGCCTCCTGTGGAACGATCATCGACACAGCCAGCCCAGTCAGAATCACTATAAGTAGAGAGCTGGTCACATGAGCCTTGAGAGAGCAATAAGCCTTTGTTATAGGTGTCCTTTAGGTAACGCAGAATGCGTTTGACAGCTTGCCAATGAACATCTGTTGGTGATTTCAAGAACTGACATACCTTGTTAATTGCAAAGGATATATCAAGTCGAGTTAGAGTTGCATACTGTAGTGCACCGACAATGCTACGGTATTGTGTAGCATCGGATAGTGGAACACCATCGGTTAGGGATAGCCTGGTGGAAGAAGCCATAGGGGACTGAATAGGTTTGACACCCTCCATCGAAGTTTTTGCTAGCAAATCCAAAATATATTTCTGCTGTGTTGTAGGAATGACTTCGATACCCAAGAAGTAATTAAGGTGGCCAAGGTCTCTTATTGCGAATTTCTTACTCAAGGAGAGGACCACTTTATCCAAAACAGAGGCATCGGAGCCCGTAAGGACTATGCCATCAACATATATCAGAATGTAGATGAAGCTGTTGCCATTTTTGTAAATGAAAAGTGATGTATCAGTTTTGGAGCCCTCAAAACCCAATGACACTAAGAATGTACTGAGATGATTGAACCAAGCTCGAGGTGCCTGTTTGAGTCCATATAAAGACTTGTGAAGCTTGCAAATGTGATTTGGTCTTGTGGCATCCACAAAGCCCTTAGCTTGGGACATGTACACATCCTCAGAGAGAGTGCCATGTAAAAAAGCATTACTGACATCCAATTGTCTCAAGGCCCATTTATTACAGGTAGCAATTGCCAACACCGTGCGAACGGTTGTGGGTTTAACGACAGGACTAAAAGTCTCTGTGTAGTCGATACCTTCCTATTGATTATACCCCTTAGCCACAAGCCTGGCCTTATAGTGTTCAATGCTTCCATCGGCCTTTCTTTTAATTCGAAAAATCCACTTAGATCCGACCACATTTTGGTTGGGTGAGGGAGGAACCAAGCTCCATGTTTGATTCTGTAATAGTGCATTGAACTCTATCATCATTGCCTCACGCCAATGTGGATTTTTGTTTGCTTCAGTGAAAGTAGCAGGCTCAATCTCAGCCTGAGACAGATGGGCAGATGGAAGAGGATATCGGGTTGAGGGTTTTGGGTGAGCTCGCAACTCCATGGGATGTGTGCGACGAGGAGGAACATGTGGCAGTTGGATGAGTGCTTCATTTTTAGTAGAACTGTCTGCATCACAAGTAGGAACTAAAGCTTGTAGGGGGTTGGGTGAGTTAGTGCAATTAGTATTATTGGGAATTAAACAAGGAGATTGAGATGGGGAAGGGGGAGGGGAGGGTGGTGGTACCTGTGGTGAAGGTGGGTGAGTTGGTGGAACCGTCCTAGGATTGCTAAAGGATGAAGTTGAGAGAGAAGGAAGGGATATTGTGAGCCATGGTGTAGATGAAGAAGAAGATGAATGGGGGGTAGAAGTCATGGCAAGAGGGAAAGAATCCTCAATGAAGTTGGCATGTCTAGCAATGTAAAATCTATTGGATTTAAGATCCAAGCAACGATAGCCCAAATGAAGAGGACTATAACCTAAAAAGAGACATGGCACAGTACGAAAATTGAATTTTGATGAGTTATATGGTCTGAGTAGGGGATAAACTGTACATCCGAAAACCTTAAGAAAATTGTAATCGGGTTTTTGTTGGTATAGTTTTTCCAAAGGTGAAAGGTTTTGTAAAACCGGAGTGGGTAACCGATTTATGAGAAATGTAGAAGTTTGAAAAGCATAATCCCAATAGTAAAGAGGTATGGAGGCACATGCTAAGAGAGTCAGACCCGTATCTACAATGTGTCGAATTTTGCGTTCCGCAGTGCCGTTTTGCTCATGTGTATGAGGACAGGCAATCCGGTGCAAAATGCCACATGATTTTAGATAGGTATTTAATTTCTGAAACTCTCCCCCCCAATCAGATTGTAATGCTTTAATAGATGTTGAAAATTGATTTTCTACCAACTTCTTAAACATTTCAAATATATTCGGTACAGAAGAACGATTGTGTAATGGATAATACCATGTGAACTTGGAGAAATCATCAACAAAAATAATAAAATAACGACAACTAGTAGATGAAAGTTCAGGAGCAGGACCCCATACATTGGCAAAAATTAACTGGAGAGGTGCAGTACTAATAGAACCTGTAGGGGGTAGGGGAAATTTATGTGCTTTGCCCATGTAATAGGCCTGCCATTTTTTTATTTGTGTGGAGGAAGATGAGAGGTGGTGAGAAGAAATGATATTCTTAACAATGCGAGGATGAGGGTGTCCCAGCCGTGCATGCCAGTGATCGGCTGTGGAGAGCGGAACTAGAGGCTGTGAAGGCCGAAGGAGTGACAAACCTTCTGAGTTGTGGAATTTGGTAGAGTCCATCCTTAAGCGTTCCCCGGAGCAGCTCCTTGTGGGTCACCTGATCCTTAACAACAAAGAAATAAGGATGAAATTGGAAATAACAATTATTATCTTTTGTAAAATGGTGGACAGATAAAAGATTTTTGGTTATGGAGGGAACATGAAGAATGTTAGAGAAATGGAAAGAAGCATTGGGAGAAGAAGAAAAAGTAGAATTTCCAATATTACTAATACACAAACCAACACCATTTCCTACTCTCAGGGAGTCCTTACCAGTGTACTTGTGAGAGATGTGCAGGTTGTTCAAATCCGGAGTAATATGATGTGTCGTAGATGTGTCGGGGAACCATGCCGACAAGGGGTCAGGAGGTGTGGGAAGTAAACCCGCCATATTTGCAGAAGCATTACCACTTGGTTGATTTAGATTACCAGAGTATCGATAATAGCATTTGGATGCTGTGTGATTCGAACGATTACAAATCTGACATTGTTGTTTTTTACCAGATTTGTTATAGTGTATACGCCGAGAGGATGAAGACAAGGTCGAATGAGACATGTGCGGCGGAGCATGGTGAGATGGTGGGAAATTATGATTTGATGAAGAGATGGTACTGAGGTTGGCCGACATAATTGATTGGGCAGTGTGGAGCCTCATTTCATGACTTAGAAGAAATTGGTGAAGTGTGTGAAAGGGTAGAGCCTCTGATTTTGTTGCCAAGGCTGCGATTATATCATTATAATCGGGGCCGAGATTACGAAAAACAATAGCATTCAGTTCTTCATCCGATAGAGGTCGATTGGAGGCAGCAAGTTGATCGGAGAGATACTTAACTTCTCGAAGATATTCAGAAATTGATTTGTTCCCCTTAGAGGTGCTTTGCAGTTGCATATGAATTTGCAACACACTCGTATGAGAAAGTGTGCCAAAGGCTGATTGTAGTGTCTTCCAAACTGAGGCAGAGGTGGAGAGACCGACCACATAGGGAAGAACCTCAAGAGAGAGTGAACTAATCAACCAGCTAAGGACTAGTTGATCTTTGCGGTTCCAGTCATTGTATGCGGTATGCATCTCAGTGGCAGTGGCTTCAGGTATGATAGAAGTGGATGATGTCGTTGCTGCTGGATTAGGTGGGCAAGGTGTGGTGCCATCGATGAACCCAATAAGATCATAGGCTGGCAATAAGGGAAGCAATTGGGTTTTCCAGAGAAGGAAATTTTCAGCAGTTAGTTTGAGGGAGAGGTGATGATGGACATTAGATGGAGAAGGAGCATTAGAAGGGACCGAAGAGAGAGAGATAGAAGTCATTGCAGGATTGGTAGCCTGGTCGTCTGATACCATATTAAAACTAAAGAGATTGATATGGAGACAAGAAGAATGAGTTTGAATGTTTCTCACCTTATCTCAATGTCTAGGAGATAGGTTATATTTATATACAATATGTTGTGTACAATCCTTGTTGTTAGAATTCAAAATTTGAATTTGAATTCCTATAACTTATGTAACTTATTTACAATGAATTCCTATAATTTATGTAACCGATTTACAATCCTAACTCTCCTTTATAACATGTTCCTATAATTTGAATAATTGTTTTATAACTTACCAAATATTTGAATTTTGAATCATAACTGATTATTCAAATATTTGAATTTTGAATCTTGAATTCAATGGAGAGGAATATCCTTAACACGCTTATCCCGAACTGAAGTTTTGCTATGTTTGGATGTCAAGAAAAAAAAAGAAAAAAAAAAGACAAAAAAAAAAAAAAAAACAGCATAAGACAAAAATAATGATGAATCAAAGATCAGTTTATGTATTTATCTCTCTTTATTGGTTGAAAATTTTTCTTTTCTTTTCATATCTTGTATTAATGTCGTCATCATTATGTTGCATGGTTTTCGAATGGACATATGAATTGACAAGAATTACCCTCATTAATAAAATAAAAATATTATATTAGGAGGAGAAAATGTAAAGTGCAAATTATTCTAAACCTTAAGAGGTGTGTGTGTCTGTATATATATATATATATATATATATATATATATATATATATATATATATATATATATATGCTCCTCAAATATAAATATATACTAATTTGGATACCTTTTAAATTGTAAATTTAATTTAGTACTTGTTGGTTCTTACATGACCGAAAAACTGTTAAAAGTAAAACCGGAACTGGAGAGAGTGGTGGCCAGATGGGAAGACTTCCCTTTACTATGCAGTAGACACGTGCAATCTTTTAATTGTTAAGCTTTTGTTACAACATGATAACACGATGCTTCTCTTGCCTACATTCAAAACAGAGACAGCTGGTCCCCACTTCATGTTGCAGCCTATCGTTGGTCATAGTATCAATCTTGCTTCAATAGACTCATGGTTATTGAGAATATCATCCAGTACTGCCCTGACTTGGAATATCTGCTAGATAATAAAGGAAATAATGTTCTTTACATACTAATGAAAAGGATGGAAGGTTATGGTGATTTATTTCCTAGGTTCTTGCTAAGTTCGAGGAGATTCCAAACCAACTGAGTAATGATGGAAATACACAATTGCATCTTGCTTGCCTTTCTAGAGATGTAGATTTTGTGAAAAAGGCTAGTAGATGATGAAAGAATAGATAAAAAGTCGAGGAACAATAACTTGACAGCTTTTGACATTGTTGTCGATCGAGTTTACAAATCTAAGGTAATGAATTTATATACATTCATATATGCGTATCAAGTCAGCATGTTGCTCTCTATTTTTGCCATGCGAAAGAATATCAAAGAGTTACGTGTCATAAGAATGAAGTGGATTTTTTTTTGGTAAAGAATATTTATGAATCATTAAATGTAATGCCTAAGGATTTTGAACTATAAGCATTCAGAATCCAAGGAGTAGATTGTTGCCAAATAGTTCACATTTTACGAACGGACCTTCTTTCTTTACAAGAGGGTCAACAAATGTTATTCTTCTCTCTTGGAATGAAATGAAAACTTCATCACTCCAAATAAGACGCAATGTATAGGACATTCTAAATCACTGGTGCAACCAACAAGGAATAAAGTGGATAGCAAACTTGGAATCATATATTTAGGTGCACCTTCTGATAGCTCTAAATTTTTTTTATTTGTTAAGTCAATAACAAAAATTTATTAAAAATAATGAAAAGTAAAAGAATACAATCCAAACCTGGGAAAGAACCTCACCTTCGACAATGCCTTTAGTAGGGAAACCATCTCCAAAAAGACTGAAGCTATTGTAAATAGTTGAAAAGAAACCTAGAACATCCTTGAGCATCCCAGGAAATATCAAACTAAACTGATAAAGGAAAAAACCACAAATGAAAAAGGCTGTCTTTGGAAAGGTAATCCGCCACCACATTAGCTTCATGAAGCAGGCGAGGAGACTGATAAATATAGGCAAATGCCCCTCTACCTATGGATGAAGCACTAAGGCACTGATCCTTCTGAAATTAACATTATATTAGCTACATCAACATGTATCACTCCACAAACTCAGCAAACTGAAGATGATCTAAAGAGTTTTGTTCTAGAGACTTTCGATTATAACAAACTAACAATTCTGTAATAGTTTTTCGGTTTCTTAGCTGTAAGAAGATTCTTTTATTCTTCATCTCATTCTTGCAACAGCTGATAAGGATAACATGATTTTTGTATTGTGTTATAAATAAAAACAAAGAGAATAGTGACCTTAGTTCAATTTATCAAGGCCTTCGATTCAATACTTCTTCAAAACCTTTTGTGGTATCAGAGCACTACCAAAAGATATCTCACGCAAATAATATGTCTTCTTCATCCTCAACCCCTGCTTCTCTCTATCATTTTCCCTGCACATCGAATGTAGCAAACTTTTTCACTCTAAAACTCACTCCTTCCAATAACCTACTATGGGAAACCCAAATCCTATCCATCATCAAGAGTCAAAACCTAGTGGAATTTATCAATGGAGCTATCTCCACACCTGACTCTATTATCATTCTACTCCATGGAAGAAAAATCACAGATCTAGATAATAAGTCTTGGATCCACATTAATCCTCTTGTCCAAGCCTAGATTACGGGCACTCTGTTAGAAGAAGTGCTTAGCCATGTTGTTAGAGTCTCCACAGCAGCTGATCTCTAGAAAACTCTCTCTGTTGCTTATTCTCAGGCATTTGAAGCCAAATAATTTGAACTTCTCTCAAAGTTGCATTACTTAACAAAGACTGATACAATGCCTCTCTCTGAGTACCTTTTCAACTTCAAAACCATATGTGACCAACTCAATACCATTGGAAAACCTATACTAGATCAAAGGAAGGTATTCTCTTTCCTCACAAACCTTGGACCTGAATATGAGTCTTTCTCAACTTCAATGTTGAAACCACCAGTACCAAGTCACGCCGATTTGATTCCCCTTCTTCAGAGCCATGACCTGAGAAGTCGGCATAATGTAGGTAACTCTTACCCTCACTTTGCTTATTATGGTGAGAAAATTTTCAAAGCAAATCAAAGAAGAGCATTTACATCCAGGGGTTGCAGCTTCAATCAAGGTAATTAGAACTATCAGAGATTTGATCGCTTGACATCACCCAATTTGTCTGCTCCATCAACTATTATTAAAACCCTAGTTGATTCAAATGGAATCTCCAACGAAGGTGTTCTACCGTTACTAGGTTCCAAATCAAATACTCCTGCAATCATTTCCCAAAATGTCTAAATAAGCACATCTGTAATCAGATGTCAAATTTTCAATAAGCTAGGCCACGACACTCTAAAATGTTGGGGATGTTTTGACACAAACTATCAACTCCCAAACATTCCCAAAGCCTTGGCAACCAAGCACATTTCAGAGTTTCAAGTTACTGAATGGTTTCCAAATACTAGAGCAACGACTCATATGATTGACTCCACAAGTAATCTTGAATTCTCAAATCCATACTTTGGTTCAAGCAATATTATGGTAGGAAATGGTGAACATATTCCCATTACTCATTTGAAGATAGGATTATTATGTCTAAAAACTCGGTTTCACTACTTTCAAATGTTCTAATTTTTCCTAAAATTTAAAGGAATCTGCTCTCTGTCTCTCAACTAACAAATGACTATCCATGCTACTTTGAGTTTGATAAATCTAGTTTTCAGATCAAAGACTCTTAGATAAAGCTGGTATTGGCCATCGAGAATAGAAAAGGAGGACTATATTTGTAAGACCCGTATCGTACTAACTGGTCTTACCACCTTGTATCAGGTCTTCCTATCATGGTCGGGCTAAGCGGACCAAGTGTGTGAAGAAACCACAAGGCTAGGTATGAAATTGAACCCAAGATCAGTTAATTAGGAGCGTGTGGTCGCATACCTAAACAGGTGTGGCCGACCACACCTCAGAATAAAGCGACCACAGGAGTCTGGGACGTGTGGTCGCAGTTTTTGGCTTTGTAGTCGACGGGTTCTACGACCACACCTACGACCACACGAAGTCAGACAGACTCCGTGATTAGGAAACCTTCCTAATCCGAAGGGGGTTCTTTCCTAATCTAAGTAGGACTCTATATGGATGGTTTTCCTCTATATATAGGACGTCCCTTAGCCTCTTTCATCCTTTTAAAACTCAAACTGAAAGAGAGAGAAAGAGAAGAGGAGGAAGAGAAGGAGAATTGAAGAGGAAGACTAAGAGGAGGAAATTCAGAGAGAACTCTGAATCTTCAACAAGTTTAAGGTATGGAAACATTATCCATATCAGTTGAATGCCTAGAGTAGATCATGAAGGAGATAGTAATTCAAAGTGAGACCCCAATCATCAAACCATGGACAAATTCTAAGAGATCCATGGAGGGAATCTATTAAGATGATGGATTGTGTAAAAATATGAATTTTAAGCCATAGAACAATCATAGGAACGATCATGATGATAAGCCAGGGAATCAAAACATGAAGAAATTGAGTTGGGAGTGAAAAGTTGACCATCACATGTGTGGTCGCATGTGTGGTCACATGATATGCGACCACACGAGACACACATGATCGACCACATGCCCTCGAGAAGTTCCAGGGAGGGTGTGGTCGCATGTGTGGTAGCATGATATGCGACCACACCTTACTACCACACACCCTGTGGTCGCAGAAACTAAGACCACAGGTGCAGCCACACCTGCGACCACTCAGTTTCTGGAAGTCTGAATTGTTGGAAATAAACTCTAATTTAAAATCTATAAATTTGTTAGGTTTCTAAGTGGTCTAAAAATGATTTACAAAGCTTGAACATGGAACTACCAATGGCCAAATGTGAGGGAACAAGACCTAAATTAATTGGCTTATAATAAACTGTTTTACTTATTGAGTCCAATGCCATGAATGATTCTATGCTTGTATGCCTGTAATGTGCATTTCACATGTTATCTAATATTCTTGTTATTACTGCTCATGCATATTTAATTCTGTTTATTTATAACATGATGATAATGATGATGTTAGGAATAGTCATTTGAATGTATGTGTGTGGTTAGTGTGCTTGATGCGAGTGGAGCATCAGGGGGAGGACGTGACACTGTGGTTCATCCTGGTCACCAGACTCTAGCTTTATCTCTACTCAAGTCTTGTCCACTAACATTGTAAGACCCGTATCAAACTAACCGGTCTTACCACCTTGTATCAGGTCTACCTATCATGATCGAGCCAAGTGGACCAAGTGCGTAAAGAAAATCACAAGACCAGGTATGAGTCTAACCCAAAAACAGTAAATATGAGGGTAGGGTCGCATGCCTAAACAGGTAGGGTTGACCCCACCTCAACAGAAGTCCAACCTATGATTTTCTAGTCGTAGGGTCGCATGACTAGAAAAACGTAGGGTCGACGGATCCTGCGACCCTACGTCCGACCCTACGATGACAGACAGAAATCGTAAATTAGAAAACTTTCCTAATTCCAATGGGTTCTTTCCTAAACTCAGTGGGACTTATTTTGGAGGGTTTTCCTCTATAAATAGGATGTCCCTTAGCCTCTTTCACTCCTTTTAGAACCCTAATTGAAAGTGAGAAAAGAGAAAGAGAAGGAAAAGAAGAAGAGAATGAAAATTGAAGAAAAGACTAAGGAAGAGGAGGAAGTTCAGAGAAACCTTTGAATCTCAGCCAACTTCAGGTATGAATCTAAGTCCCTTCATAAAGTAAGAGCCTATAATAGATTAGAAAGAAGTTAGGATTAAGAGAAACCCAAATCATCCATCCATGGACAAGTTCCAAAGGAATCCATAGAAGTAATCATCATAGGCAATGGAAAGTGTGTAAAAATCATAGTTATGAGCCATAGAACAATCTTAGAATGGACCTACAAGACCACATGATCGACCACATGCTCTCAGGAAGTCCCAGGGAGAGTATGGTCGCACGTAGGGTCGATTGGTAACCGATCCCACGTCCGACCCTACACCCTAGGGTCGATTGGTAACCGACCCTAGGTGCTGCCCTACCTCCGACCCTACGATTTCAGCTAGTCTAAATTTGTTAGAATTAATTCTAATTAATAATTTATCGACTTGTTAGGCCTTTCTAGTGATTTTAAAGGTGATTCATAAAGCTTGAACGAGGATCTATACTCAATCAAAGGTGAGGGAACAAGACCTAAACTAATTGGCTAATAATAAACTATTTTTGTTTATTGAGTCCAATACCATGTATGATTTTATGATTGTATGATTGTAATGTGTATATCACATGTCATCTACTATTCCTGTTATTACTGTTCATGCATATTTAATTCAGTTTATTTACAACATGATGATGATGATGATGTTAGGAATAGACATGTGAATGTTTGTGTGTGGTTAGTGTACTTGATGCGAGTGAGGCATCAGGGGAAGTGTGATGCGGTGCGGTCCTAAGCACTTTAGCCCTATCTCTACTCAAGTCTTGTCCACTGACATCGTCGTATCGCCATTACCTTAGCAGAACTATTACGTCGTAGAGCATCAGGGGAGGTGGTCTCGGACCGTGTAGTCTCTGACTCTGTCGGGGGGCCTTAGATCTATCTCTATGGAGGTACTGAGAGATGCTGGGGTAAGGCTTTGGATACACTGTTGACATTAGGATTGGTTAGTTGCGAGCCCAGTTTGAAAGCCCTCGCCAACAGGGGCTTACGTGTTGGTATGGATAGAGCATCAGGGGAAGTGTGATGCGGTGCGGTCCTAAGCACTTTAGCTCTATCTCTATTCCATGGTGGGGTGGATGTGGACGACAATGATGTTTGATCCATTGGGTGGGCTTACACACTCTGTGTATAGAGGTGAGGTGGCCACCAAACCTTTTTATAACACATTACAAACTTATGAACGAGACCAAAGATATGAATTGAATGCATGCATATGTTTGTTGCATTGTTTTGTTTGCTCACTGAGCCGTGATGTGTACTCACCCTTTCGACGTCGAATGCTTTTAGTTGATGATGCAGGTACCACGGTTGAAGACTATGTGAATGCTCCTATGTATGGACATGCGGCGGTGATGGACGCTGAAGTTATGGTGGAGTCACATGATTCGTCATGCGAGTACAACTCTTGTGTTTTTTATTAGAATTTTATTCAATTTATACAGACGATGTAATTGATTAAATTTTTTATTTTATGTTTTAGTCAATGGAGAATAATTGGATAATTTATTATTTTATAATTGTTAGACTCTCAGTTCATTAGTATAAAGACTTCCACTATTGTGTATTTACTCTGATTATTGTTGTGGATGTGTATGGTTTAAGCAAACGGATACAGCCTATTCGAGATCCTGGTTGAACCGTTGGTTAATTAGTGGTTCATCACACCATTCTAAATAGTACGGAATTGGGGTGTGACAACTTGGTATCAGAGCTCTCAGGCCCTGTCTATTAAACCAGTATATTTCCACAAAAATTCGTAAACTGAGTTAGGATAAAATTTAAAAGCTTTAATATGAACACACTGTAAGCACCTGTGTTGTTTGAGATAAAAATTAAGAAAGAGAATAATGCATATATAAAAAGGAGAAACAAGTTTTATATACATCAAATAAAAAACACGTTTATACATATCCAAAGCAGAGTACAGTCCACAACCCGGATAGTTACTCTGTAGTACAAAAGAAAAAGATAAAAAGAAAATATACATCATGGAGCTGGAGGTGATGGAGGAGGAGGTGCCTCGCGATCTCTGTCATAGTCCTCAGCATATATTCTAGTCAACCAGGCTACCTGAGTCTGGGTCGTCTGGAGACTAGCTGTCAACTTGGCCATCTACTGATCAGAAGAACGCTGAGCATCTAGAAGCTCTCCCACTCTCAGGTCCGTCACGCACTGAGCCTCCCTGATCTCACGCAGTAATCCCATTATATCATCAGATGGTGGGTGTGAAGGACCAGCCATGTGTGAAGGAGCCCGAGATGGACCAGCTCCAGTAGAATGTGGAGGTGATGGAGGAGGTATAACATCTACTTCCATATACATGCGATCCTCATCCTCAGCATCACACCCGTAAACCCCTGCTCTGGCTGCTGTTGCTGCCGCCTCAACGTCTGCTACCTCTACCCGAGTACGAGGACGCACCAGAGCGTTCCTCTCATCATCACTGACCTGAGCATCCCGCATACCCATCGTACAGATGGCCTCCAAGTCCAGAACCGATGAGAAGGTCTTCTCCTGAATCCTCTCATCCACTAAATCAACGCCTAGGCGGGTGAGCAGAGTAGTGATCAGACGTTTGTAGGGCAGGTTGCCTATCTGACCAGGCAGCGTAGCACGGATCATCGTCCTTAGGATAATGTAAGGTAGGCAGACAAGTTGCCTAGTGCAAATGCAGTAGAGGACATACTGGGTCAACTGGGAGATCCTCTCATAGTGTCCATTCTAGGGCATCAGGTTGTGATGGATGATCTTGCAGTACACCCGAGGCTCTGGACGTAGGTTGATCGCTTTCATCTCCCAGCGATCATCTCTGATAAGTTGACTGTCAATCTCAGCACGCATCTCCAAGGAAAGGAACTGGGGCTCCCTGGGAGCATAGTACACCAAAGGGCCGTCATTTGATATGCCCAAAAGATCAGCCAACTGCTGGCAGTCAAAGGAAACCTCTACCCCTTTGACGTAGCTCGTGATCCTGAGCTCCCTACCCCTCTCTGTGTCATTGCGATCCCCCACTACCTAGAGATTGCAATAAAACTGTCTCACCAAATCCGGACGGGTACACGTGTCATAGGTAATCACAGGGAGCCAGCCCATGTCACCAAATGCCCCCTCCACGTTGAACAAGGCTAGACTAGCCAAGTCCACACAGCAACCCCCCTCTACTTTCTTACGCTCATAGCGAGCATACTGAGCTTCGGCCTCGTTGGACCAGAAACGAACTGGGTCATGAGGCCTAGGCACCTTGGGATGAGCCATGTTATCTGCCAAAACAAAGAAAAAACAAATAATAGATCAGTAATGGTGAAAAACCCTAAAAAATTTTGGCATTATAACGGCATAAATTGGTCAAAAGCCTCACTTTTCACCCAAACACTTGGGCAGGAGGACTTACATAGGTTCTAAACCATCCTGCAAGGCTCATACAGTTGGATATTTAATTTTGAAAGATCGAATTTGAAGAAATTTTAATAAATTCGAAAAATCTCAAAAATTAGGTCAAAAATGGAAAATTTTAAGTTTTTCGATAACCAACCGACGAAACTCGAATATTTTTGAGGGCTTTCGTCCATTGGGTGACCAATAGCAAAATCCCCCAATAAAAATTAAATTTTTACGGTTAGAAAAATTTTAATTTGAAGAAAACAATGTAAATGGACAAAAACCTAGTTTAGAAAGCTTTAAAAATGTGAAACAGTAGAGATCATACCTGAAGAGAAGGAGCGGGATTCACGAACGGAAGACATGATCACCAAACACTAGGGGTCGATACTGTAGCAACTCAGGGAAACGGGTTGAGTTGGAAGAATGGAGAAAGAATGGGAAATGAATCCAAAATCGGGTTTAAAAACTTGATTCTGGATCGTAGGGTCGCAGAATTCGACTTAAATGTGCGACCCTACGTCAGACCCTACCATTGACCCTAGTCTCTCGGTGATCTGACAGAGAACCAGGGATCGGACCTAGGGTAAGACAATTACCGACCCTACCATCGACCCTAGGCTCTCGGTGACCTGACAGAGAACCATGGGTCGGACCTAGGGTCGGACATATACCGACCCTACCATCGACCCTAGGCTCTCGGTAAGCTGACAGTGTTTATCAGGGTGGCATACCCTAGGGGAGCATAAGGACCGACCCTACCATCGACCCTACGATGGAAAATACAGTATTTTTTCAGAATGATCTGAAAAATTTGAAATTTATATTGATTAGTTGGATTTTTGACTTGAGAACAACTTATATTGATTGTCTCACATGTGCTATGATTGTTTACAGACACTACCACCACCAGAACAGGAAATGGCTGGGTGAAGAGTGACCAGACAAAGCCGTAACCCAATTCCACCACCACCACCTGTGGAGGAAGACAACCATGTAAATCCTGAAGCACAGGAGAATCTTAATACGGCACCACCAGTAGCTAGTGGCCAGGCAAATCCTACAAACTTGCCAGCCCCACCTACGGATTTGGCTACAGCCGTAATGAACTTGGCACAACAACTGCAGCAAATACAGCAGGTGCAAGTCAATATGCAAGCTGCTATAGGGATGGCTTTTCCAGCTGCCCATACAACACCTATGCTAGCAGGGCAGGCTAACACAGTACCGGGGGAAAGTAACACGGTACCCCACGCACCTCAAACACCAATCATGCAGGCCCAAGTACAGAATCCTGAGGTAGCTCAAGGCAGTTACCAGTATCAACCACCTATGTATGGGGCCTATGCTCCGTATCAGCTGGACCACTCCCGACTGATCGAGCATTTTCTGAAGATAAAGCCCAAAGAATATAATGGTAAGCCAGCAGATCCTTTGTGGCCAGCACACTGGATTGATGAAATGGAAAGAAATTTTATGATGATGATGGTAAATGAGAAGGAGAAAGTATTGTGTGTAACCTTTATGTTGAAAGGCGATGCACACCACTGGTGGAAGTCCACTCGGACTTATCTGTTAACTAAGCACGCCCAATTGACCTGGGATATATATAAAGAGGCATTCTTTGAAAAGTATTTCCCTAGAAGTTTTAGAGATTCTATGGAGAGAGAGTTCCTGAGTTTATATCAGGGGCAAATGACCGTGGATGCATACCAACAGCGTTATGAGGAGTTGTTTTTCTTTGCACCCGCAAGCATGCAAGAGGAAAATACTAAGACCCGAAGGTTCGTCATGGGACTCAGGGGGAGCATCCGTGAGCATGTTCTGGGCTTGGAAAAGAAAGCTTACAATGAAGTAGTACAGATTGCTCGAGTAATAGAGTCGAGCCAGAAGGAGAGCTACTTTGCTCAAAATAGGGGTATTAAAAGGCCAAACGGAAATTCATACAACGGAGGGAATACAAGGACATTCAAACCCTTTAGTACTGAAGGCTTTAATGCTGCAGCCAAGACTATTCTAACAGCTCAACCGCAACAAAAGTAAAATAATGAAGGAGTAAAATACTATAACTGCAATCAAGTGGGACATTATTCCAGAGAATGTCCTAAGCCCAGGAAGCAACTACAACAAGGAAGAGTTTATGCTGTTACATCTGAGGATGCTGCCGCATCGCCTGATGTGGTCACAGGTATGACCTGAACCTTTCATTTTGTGTTACATTGTGTGAGCATGTAGACTAAATTAAAACAAATCACAGGTATCGTACCTATTAATGGCATACCCGCTTGAGTACTCTTTGATTCTAGAGCTACTCATTCTTTTATATCTGTGTCATTTGGAAAGAAGCTGAATCTACCCCTCAAATATTTAGATTACAAACTGCTTGTACGATTTCCTATAGGATTAGAAGTGGAATTAGAAAAGGGTTATGGACCATGTCCAGTTCTTATTGACGAAAAGATTTTGGATGCTACCTTAATTCAACTCGAGATGGCAGACTTTAACGTTATCTTAGGAATGGATTGGTTAACTTGACACTCTGCAAACCTATTATGTGCAGAAAAGAAACTGACATTTAAAGACAAGGAAGGAGCAGAATTTAGTTTTGCAGGAACCAAACTTTCCCGTAAACGAAAACTCATTCTCTCTGCATTAAAGGCTAGGAAATGCCTCGAGAAAGGAAGAGTTGGGTATTTAATATCAGTGGTCGACCTCACCAAGGAAACACCACGAATGGAGGATATTGATGTTGTGCGTGACTTTCCAGATGTATTTCCTGAAGAACTACCAGGACTACTACCTGACTGAGCGACAGAGTTCGTTATAGACCCGATACTCGGAGCCGCACCAGTATCTAAAGTACCCTATCGAATGGCTCCTACTGAATTGAAGGAATTGAAGGTACAATTACAAGAATTATTAGACAATGGTTACATCTGACCTAGCATATCACCATGGGGAGCGCCAGTATTATTTGTAAATAAGAAGGACGGTAGTGTTCGACTGTGTATAGACTATCGGGAACTGAATATGCTGACAATCAAGAATCGATACCCATTGCCTCGGATCGATGACTTGTTCGATCAGTTGCAAGGTGCCAAGGTGTTCTCCAAGATCGATCTTCGGTCAGGAAACCATCAGTTGAAGATTAAAGACGTTGATATTCCAAAGACAGTATTCAAGACAAGATATGGACATTATGAATTTTTAGTCATGTCTTTTGGATTGACTAACGCACCCGCAACCTTTATGGAACTCATGAATCGGGTATTCCATGATATGTTGGATACATCAGTCATTGTGTTTATTGATGATATATTGGTCTACTCCAAGGACAAGGAAACTCATATCATTAATCTAAGAGCCGCTCTGCAGCGATTAAGGAAAGAGAAGCTTTACACCAAATTTATAAAGTGTGAGTTTTGGTTAAATGAGGTCGCTTTCTTAGGCCATGTTGTATCCGCTGAAGGAATTAAAGTAGATCCTAGCAAGATTGAAGCCATTGTGAAGTGGGAAGCACCAAAGAGCGTTGCAGAAATTAGAAGTTTCCTAGGTCTAGCTGGGTATTATCGACGATTCGTGGAAGACTATTCCAGAATTGTCGTACCTCTCACCAGTTTGTCTAAGAAAGGAGAAAAATTTGTTGGACTGATAAATGTGAGAAAAGTTTCCAAACATTGAAGGCTAGATTGATATCTGCTCCGATGTTGACTATTCCTATTCCAAGACAGCCATTTATCTTGTATACTGATGCATCGGGCTTGGGTTTAGGATGTGTACTTATGCAAGGAGAACAAATAATTGCGTATGCCTCAAGACAACTGAAGACACATGAGAAGAACTATCCCACTCATGACTTGGAATTAGCGGCAGTAGTACATGCAGTCAAGATATGGAGACATTACTTGTACGGAAAGAAATTTCAGATTAAATCAGATCATAAGAGTCACACTTATATTTTTAATCAGAAGGTGTTGAACATGTGACAAAGAAGATGGCTGGAATTATTAAAGGATTATGATTGTGATATCCAGTATCATCCAGGAAAGGCTAATGTAGTTGCTGATGCGCTAAGCAGAAAAGCAATGATAAAATCTCAAGGAGAGGTTAACACAACTGCAACAATGTGTACTACAGGAAAAATATTCAATTACGGTAATGAGCAGTTCGTAATAGATGCACAGGGTGAATCAACCAACCAAGGGTTTATTCATCGATTTTCAAATATGTTCGCAACGTTGAAGACTGTACCTGATATAATTGATGAAGTGAAAGCAGCTATTAGATCAGACCCTTATCTGAGAACGGTACAAGAAGACATCGAAAAAGGTAGGACTATTCCTGAGTTCACCTTAGATGATGAAAAGGTACTGAAGTACAAAGGAAGAATATGTGTTTCTGAAACAGAAAATGTGGACATTAGACACCGACTAATGAAGGAAGCTCATACCACCGCCTATTCGGTACATCCTGGAAGTACAAAAATGTATCATGATTTGAAGAAATTATATTGGTGGAGAGGAATGAAAGCAGATGTAGCTAAATTCGTGTCTCAATGCCTAAATTGTTAGAGGGTGAAGGCTGAACGACAGAGATCTGCAGGACTGTTGCGATCGCTGCCAGAACCAGCATGGAAATGGGACTGCATCACTATGGGCTTCGTCACCGGGTTACCATTGACTCCTCTAGTAGTTAACGCGGTCTGGGTGATTGTAGATCGTCTGACTAAGATAGCTCGCTTTATAGCAATACGACCACAGTATACCCTGGAGAGGTTAGCCAAGCTATATGTGGATAACATTATCAGATTACATGGTGTACCTAAAAGCATTGTGTCCGACAGAGACCGACGCTTTACTTCAAAGTTTTGGGAAGGATTGCAAAAGGCTATGAGTACAACGTTGAAGTTCAGTACTGCATTCCATCCTCAGACAGACAGACAGTCGGAGCATACCATTCAGATTTTAGAAGACATGTTTCGAGCTTGTGTAATTGATTTTAAAGGATCATGGAATGAGAAACTACCATTGATCGAGTTCGCCTATAAATATAGCTATCAGGCTACTATACAGATGTCACCTTATAAAACACTGTATGGGAGGAAGTATCGAACTCCTTTGTTCTGGAATAAAATTGGTGAACGTAGCATCGTTGGACCAGAATTCGTTGAAGAGACTTATCGAGTAGTCGACATTATCAAGGAAAGAGTTAGAACGGCTCAGAATCGTCAAAAACAGTATGCAGATGCTCGACGCAGAGACCTTGAATTTGTCATAGGTGGTAAGGTATTCTTGTAAGTATCACCTATGCGGGGTTTAAAACGATTCAGACAGAAAGGGAAGCTAGGTCCAAGATATGTCGGGTCATATGAGATTTTAGCCAAATGTGGAAAAGTGGCTTATCAATTAGCACTACCACCATCTATGTCAAGTGTGCATGATGTATTTCATATCTCCTTATTAAAGAAGTACGTCAGAGACCCAACGCATGTTTTGACAGTAGATCCACCAGATCTAACTGATGATTTGACATTCGAAGTAGCACCAACTGAAATCACTAGTCGAAAGGTTCAACGTCTACGTAACCGTGACATATACTATGTTAAAGTCACCTGGAGGAGCCGAGATATCGAAGAGATCACATGGAAAGAAGAGAATGCTATGCGGAAGCAATATCCTCACCTTTTTAACTCGGAAGGTATGTACAAATTTCGAGGATGAAATTTTTAATAAGAAGGGGGGAGTTGTAAGACCCGTATCAAGCTAACCGGTCTTACCACCTTGTATCAGGTCTACCTATCATGGTCGAGCCAAGTGGACCAAGTACGTGAAGAAAATCACAAGACCAGGTATGAGTTTAACCCAAAAACAGTAAATGTGAGGGTTGGGTCGCATGCCTAAACAGGTAGGGTCGACCCCATCTCAACAGAAGTCCAACCTATGATTTTTTAGTCGTAGGGTCGCATGACTAGAAAAACGTAGGGTTGACGGATCCTGCGACCCTACGTCCGACCCTACGATGACAGATAAAGACCATAAATTAGGAAACTTTCCTAATTCCAAGGGGTTCTTTCCTAAACTCAATGAGACTTATTTTGGAGGATTTTCTTCTATAAATAGGACATCCTTTAGCCTCTTTCACTCCTTTTAGAACCCTAATTGAAAGTGAGAAAAGAGAAAGAGAAGGAAAAGAAGAAGAGAAGGAAAATTAAAGAAAAGACTAAGGAAGAGGAGGAAGTTCAGAGAAACCTCTGAATCTCAACCAACTTCAGGTATGAATCTAAGTCCCTTCATAAAGTAAGAGCCTAGAATAGATTAGGAAGAAGTTAGGATTAAGAGAAACCCAAATCATCTATCCATGGACAAGTTCCAAAGGAATCCATGGAAGTAATCATCATAGGCAATGGAAAGTGTGTAAAAATCATAGTTATGAGCCATAAAACAATCTTAGAATGGACCTACAAGACCACAAGATCGACCACATGCTCTCGAGAAGTCTCAGGGATGGTGTGGTCGCACATAGGGTCGATTGGTAACCGACCCCACGTCCGACCGTACACCCTAGGGTCGATTGGTAACCGACCCTAGGTGTTGCCCTACTTGTGACCCTACGATTTCAGCTAGTCTAAATTTGTTAAAATTAATTCTAATTAAAAATCTATCGACTTGTTAAGCCTTTCTAGTGATTTTAAAGGTGATTCATAAAGCTTGAATGATGATCTACATTCAATCAAAGGTGAGGGAACAAGACCTAAACTAATTGGCTAATAATAAACTGTTTTCGTTTATTGAGTCCAATACCATGTATGATTCTATGATTGTATGATTGTAATGTGTATATCACGTGTCATCTACTATTCATGTTATTACTGTTCATGCATATTTAATTCAGTTTATTTACAACATGATGATGATGATAATGATGATGATGATGATGCTAGGAATAGGCATGTGAATGTTTGTGTGTGGTTAGTGTACTTGATGCGAGTGGGGCATCAGGGGAAGTGTGATGCGGTGCGGTCCTAAGCACTTTAGCCCTATCCCTACTCAAGTCTTGTCTACTGACATCGTCGTATCGCCATTACCTTAGCAGAACTATTACGTCGTAGGGCATCAGGGGAGGTGGTCTCGGACCGTGTAGTCTCTGACTCTGCCGGGGGGCCTTAGCTCTATCTCTATGGACGTACTGAGGGATGCTGGGGTGAGGCCTTGGATACACTGTTGACATTAGGATTGGTTAGTTGCGAGCCCAGTTTGTAAGCCCTCGCCAACAGGGGCTTACATGTTGGTATGGGTAGAGAATCAGGGGAAGTGTGATGCGGTGCGGTCCTAAGCACTTTAGGTCTATCTCTATTCCATGGTGGGGTGGATGTGAACGACAATGGTGTTTGATCCATTGGGTGGGCTTACACACCCTGTGTATAGAGGCGAGGCGGCCATCGAACCTTTCTATAGCACATTGTAAACTTATGAACCATACCAAAGATATTAATTGAATGCATGCATATGTTTGTTGCAATGTTTTGTTTGCTCACTGAGCCATGATGTGTGCTCACCCTTTCGACGTCGAATGCTTTTAGTTGATGATGCAGGTACCACGGTCGAAGACTATGTGAATGCTCCTATGTATGGACATGCGGCGGTGATGGACGCTGAAGTTATGGTGGAGTTGCATGATTCGTCATGCGAGTGCAACTCTTGTGTTTTTTATTAGAATTTTATTCAATTTATACAGACGATGTAATTGATTAAATATTTTATTTTATGTCTTAGTCAATGGAGAATAATTGGATAATTTAGTATTTTATAATTGTTAGACTCTCAGTACATTAGGATAAAAACTTTTGCTATTGTGTATTTACTCTGATTATTTTCGTGGATGTGTATGGTTTAAGCAAACAGACACAACCTATTCAAGATCCTAGTTGAACCGTTGGTTAATTAGCGGTTCATCACACCATTCTGAATAGTACGGAATTGGGGTGTGACAAACATCATCGTATCGCCATTACCGTAGCAGAACTGTTACGCCGTAGGGCATCAGGGGAGGTGGTCTTGGACCGTGTAGTCTCTGACACTGTCGGGGGGCTTTAGCTTTATCACTACAGACGTATTGAGGGATGCTGGGGTGAGGCATTGGATACACTGTTTGATATTAAGATTGGTTAGTTGCGAGCCCAGTTTGTAAGCCCTCGCCAATAGGGGCTTACGTGTTGGTATGGGTAGGGCATCAGAGGAAGTGTTATGCAGTATTTGATCCAGGCTTTTTAGCTCTATCTCTATTCCATGATGGGTGCATGTGGGACGACAATGGTGTTTGATCCATTGAGCGGCTTCACACACTCGTGTATAGAGGTGTGGCGGCCACCAATCCTTTTTATTGCACATTGTAAACTTATAAATCAGACCAAAGATATGAATTGAACGCATGCATATGTTTGTTGCATTGTTTTGTTTGCTCACTGAGCCATGATGTGTGCTCACCTTTTCGACGTCGAATATTTTTAGTTGATGATGCATGTCCTACTGTGGAAGATTATATGAATGCACCAATGTACGGACATGTTGCTACGATGGATGTGGAAGCTATGGTGGAGTCGCATGATTCGTCGTGCGAGTGCAATTCATGTGTTTTCGATTAGATTTAGTTGTTGGATTATCGAAACATGTAATTGATTAATTTATTTTATTTTATGTCTTTAGTCATTTGGAGATAATTGGATAATTATTATGTTATCACTGTTAGATGCTCAGTTAATTAATACTAAAGACTTCCGCTATTGTTTATTTACTCTGATTATGGTTGTGGTTGTATCTGGTTTAATCAAATGGACATGGCTTATACGAGATCCTGGTTGAACCGTTGGATCATAGACGGTTCATCACACCATTTTGGTTGGTTCAGAATTGAGGTGTGACAACTTGGGATCAGAGCTCTCGGATTGTACGATAAGCACCTGTGTTATATGAGGTAATAACTAAGAAAGAAAATAATGCACATATGAAAAGGAGAAACAAGTTCTATGTATATATCAAATGAGAATAAAACTAACATATATCCGAATCAGAGTACGGTCCACAATCCGGACAGTTACTCTGTAGTATAAAATAAAAAGAAATAAAGGCATCATGAAGCTGGGGGTGCTGGAGGAGGAGGTGCTTCATGATCTCGATCATAATCCTCAGCATATACCCTCGTAAGCCAGACTACTTGAGTTTAGGTCACCTGGAGACTGGCTGCCAGATTCGCTACCCGCTGATCAGTAGCACTCTGGGCCTCCCAAAACTCGTGCAGCAATACCATCACGTCATCTGGTGGTGGGTGCGAAGGATCAGCTGAGTGGGAAGGAACTCGAGAAGGGCCAGTTCCAGTGGAATGCAGTGGTGATGGAGGAGGTATGACATCCACGTCCATGAACATCCTATCATCGTCCTCCTCAGCATCGCCCTCGTGGACCTCTGCTGCTGCTGCTGCTGCCGCCTCCGTGTCTGCTATCTCTACTCGAGTACGGGGACGCACCATAGCGTTTCTCTCCTCGTCACTGACCTGCGCATCTCGCATCCCCATCCTGCAGATGGCCTCCCAGTCAAGGTCAGTCGAAAAAGTGTCCTCGTGAATCCTCTCATCGACCAAGTCGACCTGTAGGCGAGTGAGCAGAGTGGTGATCAAACGCCCATAGGGTAGGTTACCCACTAAACCAGGCGTCGTGGCACAATGCATGGTCCTGATTATGATATAAGGAAGGCAGACAGGTTGCCTAGTGCAGATGCAGTACAGGAGGTACTGGGTCAACTGTGAATCCTTCTCATAGTGTCCACTCTGAGGAATCCGGTTGTGCTGAATAATCTTGCAATACACTCGGGGTTCCGGCCAAAGGTTGATTGCCTTCATCTGCCAGCGATCATTCCTAAGAATTTGGCTGTCAATCTCTGCACGCATTCTCACTGACAGGAACTGGGATTCCTTGGATGCGCAGTATACTAAGGGACCATCATTTGAGATACCCAGGAGATCAATCAACTCCTGGCAGTTAAAGGAGATCTCCATCCCTTTAACTAAACTTGTGTGTAAGACCCGTGTCAGTTTAACCCGGTCTTACCACCTTGAACCAGGTTTACCTATCATGGTCGAGTCAAATGGACCAAGGCCGTGAAGGAGATCGAGATCCCAAGTATCAAATTGACCCAAAAATACTTAATTTAAGGGGAGGGTCGCATACCCAACCAAGGAGGGTTGGACCTCCCAAAACAGAAAGTCATACCCTCAGTTTTGAAGGGAGGGTCAGACTCATTAGAAACCTAGGGTTGACGGGATCATCGACCCTCCCATCGACCCTCAGTTGCCTCCGAAACTGAAATTAGGAAATTTCCTAATTTTCGATTTGGATTCTTTCCTAATCTCAAAGGGACTTATTTTAGGATGTTCTTACTCTATTTAAAGGACGTCCCTAAGCCTCTTTCACTCCTTTCACAACCCTAATTGAATTGAGAGAAAAAGAAGAGAAGGAAAAGAGGAAGAAGAGAAGCAAGGAAGAGAATTTAGCCAAAAGAGAAGAGTTGCAGAGAAGGAGTTTTCTTCTCAGGTATGGATACTAATTCCATGAGTTTCTACTGACCTTAGGTTAGATATTGATGAGAGTGTGATATCGGAGAAACTCAAACCATCAACCCATGGTTAGGTTTTCATGGAAAACCATAGGAGAATGCATGAAAGCTATTTAGGTGGATGATTCATGGTTTCAGACCATAGAATGAATGTTGAATGGAATGTAGGAGCAAGCCATAGGATCCCAAGTACGAAGAATGGGCTAAAAGAGGGAAATTGACCAAAGTACACCGAGGATCGCACCGAGGGTCGATGACCATCCGACCCTAGGTGATCCTAACTATCGACCCTCAGTGTTCGGGAAGTTCAGAGTTTGGGGAGGGTCGCACCCAGGGTCGATCAGGACTCCGACCCTACCTCCGACCCTCAGTTAACAGAATGGTTTTTAAATTCAGAATTAATTCTAATTAAATTCTATCGACTTTGTTAGGTCTTCTAGCAATACAATAAGAATATAAAGGTGATTATAAAGCATGGAAAAGTATCTATTAGCAAGCTAAGGTGTGGAAATAGAACTTTAAACTAATTGGTTAATAACAAACTGTTTTCCATTTTCTTGAGTCCAATGCCATACTTGATTCTATGTGACTATGTTTGTAATGTGCATACAACATGTCATCCAATATTTCTATTACTTGTTCATGCATATTTACTTTATTGTTTATAACATGATGATGATGATGATGATATGAATAGACGTGTGATTGTATATGTGTGGTTGGTGTACTTAATGCGAGCGAGTATTA
>CM053271.1:40635316-40721597 GCA_028583415.1 Protea cynaroides
CATGATTAGGGTGGACGGGGGACGAAGATAAATGTTAACCTTCGGGCAAAATTCCACACCCCGTGTATAGAGGCGGGGTCAATAAACGTTAACCTTTGACCACCCAACCTTTCTATTGCGCATTGCAAACTATAAACCCCGGACCAAAGATATGAATTGATTGCATGCATATGTAATGTTGCATTTTTTGTTTACTCACCGAGCCGTGATGTGTGCTCACCCCCTCGACGTCGAATATTTTTAGTTGATGATGCAAGTTATACCGTTGAAGATTATATGGAAGCTCCAAAGATACGGGAATGTACGCGCGATGGAAGTCGAAGTTGAAGTAGATACACATGACTCCTCTTGCCAGTGCAACTCATGTGATTCGAAGATATAGATTTTTATTTGTTTAAAGAATTATTTATGATTAGATATTTTTTAGATTTATTTATTTGGATTTAATAAGACATGTTTGATAATTATTTATGTCTCTTGTCGAATAATTTGCTATTTAAGTTGACACAACGACCCCCTTCCACCTTCTTACGCTCATACCGAGCATACTGTGCCTCTGCTTCAATAGACCAAAAGCGATGGGGATCATGAACTCTGGGGACTTTAGTGAGAGCCATGTTACCTGCAAAGACATAGACCAACAAGCAATATATTAGATATAGAGAAAACTCAAAATTTTGGCATTATAACGGCGTGATTTGGCCGAAAGCCTCACTTTTCACCCAAACATTTGGGCAGGAGGACTTACATAGGTCCCAAACCATCCTGCAAGGCTCATACAATCAGAAATTTAAACTAGGTAGGTCGAACTTGAAGAAATTTTGACAATTGGGAAAAACCCCAAAATTTAGATCAAAAGTAAGAATTTTCAAGTTTCTGATAAACTAACAGAGGAAACTCAAATTTTCTTGAGGGTTTTCATCCATTGGGTGGCCAATAGCAAAAGCCCCCAATAAAAATCAAATTTTTATGGTCAGAAAAATAGTAATTTGAAGAAACCCTATAAATGGAGAAAAACCTAGGTATGAAAGCTTAAAAAGGAGAAAGAGTAGGGAACATACCTGGAAGAACGGAACGTAGGTCGTGGATCGATGAAAGAATCACCAAATTTATGCGGTCGACACTGTAGCAACTCAGTGGAGGCGAGTTGAGTTGAAGACAAAAGAGAAAAATGGAGAATGGCTCCAAAAATCAGGTTTAAAAACCTAATTTGGGGTCGTGTGGTCGCAAAATTCGACCAAAAATACGACCACACGATCGACCACAGGCTCTCGGTGAGTTGACAGGTTTTGTGTGGTTGCAACCCTGTGGTCGTATGTAGTGTGACCACACGATCAACCACAGGCTCTCGGTGAGCTAACAGGGTTTGTGTGGTTGCATACCCTGTGGTCGCATATACTGCGACCCCACCATCGACCACACAATGAAAAATACTCTGTTTTGACTGAATGAATTTAAAGATTGAAATTTTACAATGATTATTTGGATTTTGATATGAGAATGACGTATATTATGATTGCCTCATATGTTCTTTGACTTTCAGACACTACCACCGCTGGAAACAGGAAATGGCTGGGCAAAGAATAACCAGGAGAGGACGTAACCCAATTCCACCACCACCACCTGTGGAGGAAAATGGCCATGAAAAGCCTGAGGAACAGGAGAATCAGAATGTGGTACCGCCAGGAGTCAACGATCAGGCTAACCCTACAAACTTGCCAGCCCCACCTATAGATTTGGCTACTGCGGTGATGAACCTAACATGACAGTTGCAGCAAATACAGCAAGTGCAAGCCAACATGCAAGCTGCTATGGGAATGGCTTTCCCAGCTGCAAACACTACACCTTTACTGGCGAGACAAGCTAGTACCGTACCAGGGGGTAGCAACACCGTGCTCCAAGCGTCGGCTATGAACAACACGGTGCCTCAAGCACCTCAAATGCCATTTGTACAAGCTCAAGTACAAAACCCTAAAGTAGCTCAAGGTATATACAACCAAGGCAACTACTAGTATCAACCGCCTATATATGGAGCGTATGCTCAGTATCAGTTGGACCATTCTCGACTGATCGAGCATTTTCTGAAGATGAAGCCTAAGGAGTTTAATGGCAAGCCAACGGATCCTTTGTGGCTAGCTCACTGGATCGACGAGATGGAAAGGAACTTCATGATGATGACCGTAAATGAAGAGGAAAAGGTGATATGTGCCACATTTATGCTGAAGGGCGATGCACACCATTGGTGGAAGTCTACTCGAAGTTATCTGTTAACGAAACACGCCCAATTAACCTGAGCTATCTATAAAGAAGCATTCTTCGAGAAGTATTTTCCCAAAAGTTTCGGAGATGTAATTGAAAAGAGAATTTCTGAGTCTGTATCAAGGACAGATAACGGTGGATGCGTATCAACAGCATTTTGAAGAGCTGTTCTTCTTTGCTCCCTCTAGCATGCAGGAGGAAAATACCAAAACCCGAAGGTTCGTCATGGGACTTAGGGGAAGTATCCGTGACCATGTATTGGGACTGGAAAAGAAGGTTTATAATGAAGCGGTACAAATTGCTCGAGTACTGGAATCGAGCCAGAGGGAAAGCTATTTTGCTCAGAACAGAGGTATCAAAAGGCCTAATGGAAATTCATATAACGGAGGGAACACAAAGACATTTAAACCCTTCCGTACTCAAGGCTTCAATGCTGCAGCCAAGACTACTCCGACTGTCCAACCTCAACAGAAGCAAAGTAGTGAAGGAGTAAAATGCTATAACTATAATCAAATAGGACATTATTCAAGGGAGTGTCCTACGCCCAGGAAGCAGCTACAGCAAGGAAAGATTTATGCAGTTACATCTAAGGATGTTGTCGCATCGCCTGATGTGGTCACAGGTATGACCTGAACCTTTCATTTTGTATTACCTTGTCTGAGCATGTAGACTAAATTAAATTGAATCAGAGGTATCGTACCTATTAATGGCATACCCGCCAGAGTACTCTTTGATTTTGGAGCTACTCATTCTTTTATATCTACGTCATTTGGAAAGAAGCTAAATCTACCCCTCAGACCTTTAGACTACAAATTGCTTGTACGTTCACCTATGGGATTAGAAGTGGAACTAGAAAAAGGTTATGGACCATGTCCAGTTCTTATTGACGAAAAGATTTTGGATGCAACCTTAATTCAACTCGAGATGGCAGACTTTAACGTTATCTTAGGAATGGATTGGTTAACTTGGCATTCTACAAACCTATTATGTGCAGAAAATAAACTGACGTTTAAAGACAAGGAAGGAGCAGAGTTTAGTTTTGCCAAAACCAAACTACCCCGTAAACGAAAACTCATTCTCTCTGCATTAAAGGCTAGGAAATGCCTCGAGAAAGGAGGAGTTGGGTATTTAGTATCAGTGGTCGACCTCACCAAGGAAGCACCACAAATGAAGGATATTGATGTTGTGCGTGACTTTCCAGATGTATTTCCTGAAGAACTACCAGGACTACCACCTGACCGAGCGACAGAGTTCGTTATAGACCTGATACCCGGAGCCGCACCAGTATCTAAAGCACCCTATCGAATGGCTCCTACTGAACTGAAGGAATTGAAGGTACATTTACAAGAATTATTGGACAAGGGTTACATCCGACCTAGCATATCACCATGGGGAGCTCCAGTATTATTTGTAAAGAAGAAGGACGGTAGTGTTCGACTGTGTATAGACTATCGGGAACTGAATAAGCTGACAATCAAGAATTGGTACCCATTGCCTCGGATCAATGACTTGTTCGATCAGTTGCAAGGTGCCAAGGTGTTCTCCAAGATCAATCTTCGGTCAGGATACCATCAGTTGAAGATTAAGGATGGTGATATTCCAAAGACAGTATTCAAGACAAGAAATGGACATTATGAATTTTTAGTCATGTCTTTTGGATTGACTAACGCACTCGCAACCTTTATGGAACTCATGAATCGGGTATTCCATGATATGTTGGATACGTCAGTCATTGTGTATATTGATGATATATTGGTCTACTCCAAGGACAAGGAAATTCATGTCCTGAATCTAAGAGCCACTCTGCAGCGATTAAGGAAAGAGAAGCTTTACGTCAAATTTACAAAGTGTGAGTTTTGGTTAAATGAGGTCGCTTTCTTAGGCCATGTTGTATCCGCTGAAGGAATTAAAGTGGATCCTAGCAAGATTGAAGCCATTGTGAAGTGGGAATCACCAAAGAGCGTTATAGAAATTAGAAGTTTCCTAGGTCTAGCTGGGTATTATCGACGATTCGTGGAAGACTATTCCAGAATTGTCGTACCTCTCACTAGTTTGACTAAGAAAGGAGAAAAGTTTGTTTGGACTGATAAATGTGAGAAAAGTTTCCAAACATTGAAGGCTAGATTGATATCTACTCCGATCTTGACTATTCCTATTCCAGGACAACCATTTATCTTGTATACTGATGCGTCGGACTTGGTTTAGGATGTGTACTTATGCAAAGAGAACAACTAATTACTTATGTCTCAAGACAACTGAAGACACATGAGAAGAACTATCACACTCATGACTTGGAATTAGCAACAGTTGTACATGCTGTCAAGATATGGAGACATTATTTGTATGGAGAGAAATTTCATATTAAATCATATCATAAGAGTCTCACTTATCTTTTTAATCAGAAGGAGTTGAACATGAGACAAAGAAGATGGCTGGAATTATTGAAGGATTATGATTGCGATATCCAGTACCATCCAAGAAAGGCTAATGTAGTTGCTGATGCGCTAAGCAGAAAAGCAATGATCAAATCTCAGGGAAAAGTTAACACAACTGCAGCAATGTGTGTTACAGAAAAAGTATTCAATTATGGTAATGAGCAATTCGTGATAGATACACAGGATGGATCAACCAACCAAGGGTTTTTTAATCAGTTTTCAAAAATGTTTGCCACATTGAAGATTGTATCTAATCTAATAGACGAAGTAAAAACAACTATTAAATCAGACCCTTATCTGAGAACAGTGCAAGAAGATCTCGAAAAAGGTAGGACTACTCCTGAGTTCACCTTGGACGTTGAAAAGGTACTAAAATACAAAGGAAGAGTATGTGTTCCTGAAAATGAAGACTTGGATATTAGACACAGACTAATGAAGGAAGCTCACACCACCGCTTATTCTGTACATCCGGGAAGTACGAATATGTATCATGATCTGAAGAAACTATATTGGTGGAGAGGAATGAAGGCGGATGTAGCTAAATTTGTGTCTCAATGCCTAAATTGTCAGAGGGTAAAGGCTGAAAGGTAAAGACCTAGGATTGTTGCAGCCACTGCCAGAGCCAGCATGGAAATGGGACTGCATCACTATGGATTTCATCACCGGATTACCATTGACTCCCTGAGTAGTTGACGCGGTCTAGGTTGTAGATCGTTTGACTAAGACAGCTCGTTTCATAGCTATACGACCTCAGTATACCCTAGAGAGGTTGGCCAAGCTATATGTGGATAATATTGTCAGATTGCATGGTGTACCGAAAAGCATTGTGTCCGACAGAGACCCACGCTTTACCTCAAAGTTTTGGGAAGGATTACAGAAGGTTATGAGTACAACTTTGAAATTCAGTACTACATTCCATCCTCAGATAGACAGACAGTCAGAGCATACCATTCAGATTTTAGAAGACATGCTTCGAGTCTGTGTTATTGATTTCAAAGGATCATGGGATGAGAAACTAACATTGATCGAGTTCGCCTATAACAACAGCTATCAGGCTACTATACAGATGTCACCCTATGAAGCACTGTATGGTAGGAAGTGTCAAACTCCTTTGTTTTGGAATGAAGTTGGAGAACAGAGTATTGTTGGATCAGAGTTTGTTGAAGAGACTTGTCGAGTAGTCGACATTATCAAGGAAAGAGTTAGAACAGCTCAGAACCATCAGAAACAGTATGCAGATAATCGACGTCGAGACCTTGAATTTGTCGTAGGTGATAAGGTATTCCTAAAAATATCACCTATGCGAGGCTTAAAACGATTCGAACAGAAAGGGAATCTAAGTTCGAGATATGTCAGGCCATATGAGATTCTAGCTAAACATGGGAAAGTGGCGTATCAATTAGCACTACCCCCATCTATGTCAAGTGTGCATGATGTATTTCATATCTCATTACTGAAGAAGTACGTCAGAGATCCAACACACGTGATAACAGCGGATCCACCGGGTTTAACTGATGATTAGACATTTGAAGTAGCACCAACTGAAATTACCAGTAGGAAGGTTCAACGTCTACGCAACCGTGACATTTATTATATTAAGGTTACTTGGAGGAGCCAAGATGTAGAAGAGATCACATGGGAAGAAGAGAATGCTATGCGAAAGCAATATCTTCACCTTTTTTACTCGGAAGGTATGTGCAAATTTCAAGGATGAAATTTATAATAAGAGGGGGGAGTTGTGAGACCCGTATCGTACTAACCGGTCTTACCACCTTGTATCAGGTCTTCCTATCATGGTCGGACCAAGTAGACCAAGTGCGTGAAGAAACCACAAGGCCAGGTATGAAATTGATCCCAAAATCAGTTAATTAGGAGCGTGTGGTCGCATACCTAAACAGGTGTGGTCGACCACACCTCAGAATAAAGCGACCACAGGAGTCTGGGTCATGTGGTTGTAGTTTTTGGCTGTGTGGTCGACGGGTTCTGTGACCACACCTGCGATCACACGAAGTCAGACAGACTCCGTGATTAGGAAACCTTCCTAATCCAAAGGGGGTTCTTTCCTAATCTAAGTAGGACTCTATATGGAGGGTTTTTCTCTATATATAGGACGTCCCTTAGCCTCTTTCATCCTTTTAGAACTCAAACTGAAAGAGAGAGAAAGAGAAAAGGAGGAAGATAAGGAGAATTGAATAGGAAGACTATGATGAGGAAATTCAGAGAGAACTCTGAATCTTCAACAAGTTTAAGGTATGAAAACATTCCCCATATCAGTTGAATGCCTAGAATAGATCATGAAGGAAATAGTGATTCAAAGTGAGACCCCAATCATCAAACCATGGATAAATTCTAAGAGATCCATGGAGGGAATCTATTAAGATGATGGATTGTGTAAAAATATGAATTTTAATCCATAGAACAATCATAGGAAGGATCATGATGATAAGCCAAGGAATCAAAATATGAAGGAATTGAGTTGGGAGTGAAAAGTCGACCATCACATGTGTGGTCGCATGATATGCGACCACATGAGACACACATGATCGACCACATACCCTCGAGAAGTTCTAGGGAGGGTGTGGTCGCATGTGCCTGTGGTCTCAGAAACTGAGACCACAGGTGTAGCCACACCTACGACCACTCAGTTTTTGGAAGTCTGAATTGCTGAAAACAAACTCTAATTTAAAATCTATAAATTTGTTAGGTTTAAAAGTGGTCTAAAAGTGATTTACAAAGCTTGAACGAGGAACTACCATCGACCAAAGGTGAGGGAACAAGACCTAAATTAATTGGCTAATAATAAACTATTTTACTTATTGAGTCCAATGCCATGAATGATTCTATGTTTGTATGCCTGTAATGTGCATTTCACATGTCATCCAATATTTCTGTTATTACTGCTCATGCATATTTAATTCTATTTATTTATAACATGATGATGATGATGATGTTAGGAATAGACATGTGAATGTATGTGTATGGTTAGTGTGCTTGATGCGAGTGGAGCATCAGGGGAGGACGTGACACTGTGCTTCATCCTGGAAACTCTAGCTCTATCTCTACTCAAGTCTTGTCTACTAACATCGCCGTATCGCCATTATCTTAGCGAACTATTACATCATAGGGCATCAGGGGAGGTGGTCTCGGACCATGTAGTCTTTGACTCTGCCGGGGGGCCTTAGCTCTATCTCTATGAAAGTATTGAGGGATGCTGGGGTGAGGCCTTGGATACACCGTTTGACATTAGAATTGATTAGTTGCGAGCCTAGTTTGTAAGCCCTCGCCAATAAGGGCTTACGTGTTTGGTATGGGTAGGGCATCAGGGGAAGTGTTATGCGGTGTTTCATCCGGGCACTTTAGTTCTATCTCTACTCCATGATGGGTGCATGTGGGACGACAATGGTGTTTGATTCATTGGGCGACTTCATACACTCGTGTATAGAGGTGCGGCGGCCGCCAATCCTTTCTATTGCACATTGCAAACTTATAAACCAGACCAAAGATATGAATTAAACGCATGCATATGTTTGTTGCATTGTTTTGTTTGCTCACTGAGCGATGATGTGTGCTCAGCCTTTCGACATCAAATATTTTTAGTTGATGATGCAGGTCCTACTATGGAAGATTATATGAATGCATCAATGTACGGACATGTTGCTGCAATGGATGTGGAAGCTATGGTGGAGTCGCATGATTCGTCGTGCGAGTGCAACTCATGTGTTTTCGATTAGATTTAGTTGTTGGATTATCGAAACATGTAATTGATTAATTTATTTTATTTTATGTCTTTAGTCATTTGGAGATAATTAGATAATTAATTATGTTATCACTGTTAGATACTCAGTTCATTAATATTAAAGACTTCCGCTATTATTTATTTACTCTGATTATGGTTGTAGTTGTATCGGGTTTAATCAAATGGACACAGCCTATACGAGATCCTGATTGAACCATTGGATCATAGATGGTTCATGACACCATTCTGGTTGGTTCAGAATTGGGGTATGAGTATATGGCTTCATAAATTCTGCTCCAATGTCAACAATTAGCTCAAAAACATATTTTTCAGTTTAGTTTAGATCTGCATCTTCAGAAATATGGTACTAGCGTCTTGGACATTCCCAATAAAGCATCATATAGTTCTTACAGCAAAGTGGATGTATAAGAGTTACTGATAAATCTCAAAGTGCCTGTTCAAGTTGTCAATTGAGTAAAAGTCATAGGCTTTCGTTTACTACTTCTATCACTCGTTCTAGTAGCCCTTTGGAATGTATACATTGTGGCTTATAGGGAAAGGCACCCACTATTAATAAACATAGATTTAATTACTATGCATTATTTGTGGATGACTTCTCTAGATACAGTTGGATGTATCATCTGAAACATAAATCAGAATTCTACAAGGTCTTTATTCTATTTCAAACAATGATAAAAAGACAGTTGGACAGACAAATTAAGGTGTTTTAATTTGATGGGGGTAGGGGATTTTGCAACCAACAACTTCATGATCATCTCTTTAAGTGTAGTAAAACTCATCATATTTCATACCCAAGTACACCCGAACAAAATAGTGTTGTCAAGAGCAAACATAGACACGTAATAGAGCTTGGATTAGCCATGATCACTCTAGAGTTGCAAGACAATTTTAGGTTGAAGTATTCTCCATTGCAGTATTTATAATCAATTGATTACCTTGTAAAGTGCTGCAAATGAAATGTCCCCAATCGGTTCTATTTGAGAAGTAACCTGATTACACAATGCTAAGGATCTTTGGATCCCTATGCTTCTCATGTCTATCGTACACTACCGATAGCAAGTTTGAACAAAGGTCTACCCATGTCTCTTCTCGAGTTACAACGTTCATCGCGAAGGGTATCATTGCCTTCACCTTCACTCGGGGAGGATGTACATCTCACATCATATTGTCTTTGATGAAGATACATTTCCTTGTCTCAAGATTGTGCATCCAACTATTGCAAAACCACAATCTCTGGATATTACTATATTTGAAAGATGGATGTCATCATCATCTACTGAGAAGGTGCGTACTTCCCATGAATCTATAGAACAGTCTAATTGCAGAGTTGAACCTTAGTTTAATTACTCAATTTTAGAATGTGCTCCAACAATTGCTCTGAATGCCGAAGCAGTTATACCATCTCCTAAAGTTGTTATATCATCTGAAGCTAATGCCATCTCTTGAAAGCTCACCTGAAATTCCATCTCAAACCAATTCCACTCAACCACCTTTCACTCGAAGCTCAATATATACATTACCTCATAATTCATTACCAGATTTTTCATTAGTTGAACCACCACACATTGATCCCGAGTTGATTCCAAGGTAAGCATCACAGGCTCTCATTTTCGTTCCACCGTCAAATGATCATTAGATGGTCACTCAAGTAAAGATTGGAATATCCAAGCCAAATCCTCGATATGCTTTGTTCACCACTATAATTCCTACCGAACCTACAAGTGTGAAAGCTGCCTTCTGCCATGATGGATGATGAGCTACCATGGAAGAAAAAATGGCAACATTGGCTCAAAACCATACCTGGAGTTTAGTTCCCTCTGAACCATCCATGAACATTGTAGGCTACAGATGGATCTTAAAAACAAAACTCAAAGTAGATAGGAATTTAGTATGACTTAAGCTTGAATTGTGCTAAAGGTTATGCACAACAAAAAGGTGTGAATTTTTATGAAACATTCAGTCCAGTGATTAAGCCTGCCTCCATTCGATTAGTACTCTTAATTATTAATGTTAATAGTTCACCCATTAGACAGCTGGACGTAAAAAAGTCTTGTTATATGGTTTCCTACAAACTCCTGTGTACGTGAGTCAACCACCAAGATTTGTAGATGATTCACAACCTAAATCAGTGTATTATCTTTACCAAGCCCTCTATGGCCTGAAACAGGCACCTCGGGCATTCTTTGATCGATTTAGTGATTTTCTCATTGAGTATGGTTTCATTTGTAGCCATTCTGAATCATTTATCTTCATTTTTTAATCTAATGTCACAACAATGTACTTGCTCTTGTATGTGGATGACATTGTATTGATTGGGAATAACCCCACAATCCTAGAGGCATTCATCCAGACCTTGGCCAACACATTTGCCATGAAGAACCTCGGTTCATTGTATTTCTTCTTTGGCATAGAAGTTCAACCTACTGCTCATGGTCTGTTCTTATCACAGACTAAAAATGTTGCTAATATTTTAAGGAGATCACACCTTGAGGCACTCAAGCCTATTTCCACACCAATGAGTCCATCATCATCTCCATCAAATTTGTCACTTATAGTAGATACTGATGGTACACAGTATAGAAGTCTAGTGGGAGCTCTACAATATTTGACTATAACTCAGCCTAATCTATCATTTGTCATGAATCATGTGTGTCAAGTTATGCATTCTCCAAAACTGTCTCACTTTCGGTTGGTTAAAAGAATTCTGAGTTATGTAAGTGGTACTTTGAATCATAGTATTACCATAAACCCCCAAGCTCATTTGAGTTATTTGCCTAGTCAGATTCTGATTGGGTAGGATGCCCCAACACTCCACATTCCACAACCAGATTTTGTACATTCCTTGGGTCAAACCTTATTTGGAGTGCCAAGAAGCAACCTACAGTTGCTCGATCTAGCACAGAAGCAAAGTATAGAGCAATGGCATCTACCACAATTGAACTTACCTAGCTCTCTTTTCTCTTGAGAGACCTGGGTATCTCTCGGTTTCAACCTGCAGTTCTGATGTGTGACAATTTGGGAGCTCTTCATATGACTACAAATCCAGTTTTTTTCATGCTCGAACCAAACATGTCGAGCTTGACTATCAATTTGTTCATGAGAAGATAGCTCTTGGTCATCTTCAAACTTAGTTTGTGTCATCATCCTCACCAACTTGCTAGTATCTTTACAAAGTGTCACACCCCAATTCCGACTAAACCAGAAGTGTGAGTGAACAGCCACTAAACCAACGGTTCATGTCAGGGTCTCAATAAGACCGTGTTTACTTAGTTGTAAATCATTACACATAACCATGATCAGAATATAATAAACATAGCATAAGTTTTTAATTAAGTTAACTGAGTTCTACATTGTAAATAGTAACCAATTATTCTCTACATCAAAACATATATAAAATATCTATTATATCGATTATAAAATCCAACTGAAACAAAATAACTAGATCAAAACATCCTAGAGGTACACGTAGTAAGGGCACTCGAATGATGCGTCATGCTCGTCTTCCCCTGCTTGCACATCTAAAGCAGCAACACCTCCATACACTGAAGCATCCATGTAGTCATCCACAGTATAACCTGCATCAACATTTAAAAAATGGTATATATACAAGGATGAGCTCACAACTTAGCTCAGTAAGAAAATCAGACAATGCAACAAGCAATATGCATGAGTAACATTCATATTTGGTCTGGTATACTTGCACAGTGCTATGGTAAGGTTTGGTGGACAACGCACCTCCATGCATGAGAGTGTGAGCACATTCAACGGATCACACACCATTGTCGTCCCACATCACTCACTCTGGCATAAAGATAGAACTAGAGTCTGGTGGGCAGGCTGCACCTCCATCCCATGTCCTCCCCCTGATACCCTCTACCATACCAATACCTACACCCTTATTGGTAAGGGCTTGGAAGTAGGCTTGTCATTAACCAATCCTATATGTCATCACAGTAGGCCACCAACTTGGTGTTCGTCTTTCGTCGATCATCGCATATGACTTTTAGGGTTCCTCCTATGCATTCTAGGCCTGAGCAACGTAATAGGGTTTGTTTTATCTTCCATTCAAGCCTTATGTTCTAATGAACCTTGACTTAATGGTGAATTAGGATTTTAGATCAATACCTAGCCTCACTTGGTATTGATCATTCATCAACAACACATAACCTAAAGAGAGGTACAGGCACTTACCGTTGGTTCGCGAACTATAGTATTCTTCATCCATTGGAATCTTCTCTTTTACCTTTCTCAGCTCCTTTCTCCTCTTTAGATCTCCTTCTCCTCTTTAGGATTTGTGAGAATCAATCAAAGAGGTTTAAAGAGGTTTAGGAGTCCTTATATAGGCTAGGATGGAGTTTAGGAAAGTTTCCCACGTTAGAAAAATTTCTAGGGCTGAGATTTGGCAAGCGATACCCTCAGAGATCCGTTTCTGGATCTGACTAGTCTGCCCACGCAGACATACTAATCGATCGGTATGTAAGATTGGAATAACTTATTGCATCATTTTTGGTCTATTTTCGTACCTGATGGTCACCCGCTCTTCCCGTCTGGTCCGGTTATGATTAGAAGACCTGTCACGACAGGAAATAGAAGTTTAGATCGGGTTAGTGGAGTGTGGGTCTTACAACTCCCCCACCCTTAAAAAAAAATTGGCCTCGAAATTTGCACGTACCTTCTTCATCGAAAAGGTTGGGGTATTCCTTCCACATTGCATTCTCCTCCTCCCAAGTGATTTGTTCTACATCTTGACTTTTCCAATGTACTTTGATATAATGGATATCCTTGTTTCGGATGTATTGTACATTTCAGCTTGTGAGCATCACGGGTACCACCTCGAATGTCAAATCCTCTGTCAAGTCTGGTGGGTCTGTTGTCAGGATGTACGAGGGATCCCTGAAGTACTTCTCCAGCAAGGAAACATGGAACACATCATGAACCCCTAACATGGATGGTGGCAATGCCAACTGATATGCCACATTACCACTACTGATCGATATCTCATACGGTCCCATATATCTGAGGCACAACTTCCCCTTTTTATCGAACAGTTTCAGACCTCATATAGGTGATATCTTCAAAAATACCTTATCACCCATTGTAAACTCCAGATCTCTACGTCTATTATCCTCATACTGCTTTTGTCAAACTTGAGCTGTCTTTACTCTTTCTTTAATTTGATCAACCGCTCGATAAGTTTATTTTACAAACTCTGGTCCTACAATCCTTCTCTCTCCCACCTCATTCCATAACAGAGGTGTCCAACATTTTCTTCCATAGAATGCCTCATATGGAGCCATCTGAATTGTAGCCTGATAACTATTATTGTAAGCAAATTCGATGAGTGATAGCTTCTCATCCCAAGCTCCCTTGAAATCTATGGCACACACTCGGAGCATCTCCTCCAAGATTTGAATAGTTCTCTCTGACTGTTCATCTGTCTGAGGATGAAAAGTTGTACTAAACTTCAACTTGGTCCCCATGGATTTCTGTAATCCTTCCCAGAACTTTGATGTAAAATGGGGATCTTTGTCAGACACTATACTCTCAGGCACACCATGAAGTCTGACTATGTTATCCACATAGAGCTTGGCCAACCTGTCCATGGTATACTGAGGTCTAACAGCAATGAAGCACGTTATCTTAGTAAGTCGGTCTACTATTACCCACACTGCATCCACTGACCTTGGTGTCAAGGGTAAGCCAGTGATAAAATCCATTGTAATACAATCCCATTTTCATGCTGGCTCAGGCAATGGTTGCAATAAATCTGTGGGTCTCTGTCTTTCTGCTTTCACTTGCTGAGAGTTTAGACATTGGAATACGAACCAAGTTATATCCACTTTCATACCCCTCTACCAGTACAGTTTCATTAGATCATGGTACATCTTAGTGCTGTCTAGATGTACCAAATATGGGGTATGATGAGCTTCTGTCATAATTCTACTTATAATGTCTGAATCCTCGGTCTCTGGTATGCATAACTGTCCGCGGTACTTAAGTACCTTATCTTCATCCAAGGCTAAGTCAGGTTTAGTGTTGCCCTTTTCTAGATCTTCTTGCGCTGTCCTGAGGTGTGGATCTTGTAGGATTGCTGCTTTCACCTCATCTATCAGGTCAGGCAAAATCTTCATTGCTGCAAACATAAGGGTGAACTTGCAAATCAACCCTTACTCCATTGGATCTTCTGCTGACTCTAGTATGTGCTGTTCTTCATTCTCTATTTATCCAGAGGCTATAGTACACTGTACGGCGTTTATGCTAGGTCCTGCCTTAGATTTTGACTCCCACTTTCTGCTTAGCGCATTAGCCACGACGTTTGCCTTATCCAGATGGTACTAGATGTCATAATCATAGTTCTTTAGTAGTTCCAATCACCTTTTTTGCCTCATATTCAGGTCCTTCTGAGTGAAAAGGTAAGTTAGGCTTTTGTAATCGGACTTGATTTGAAACTTTTCACCATAAAGGTAATGCCTCCAAGTCTTGATTGCATGAATGACCGCTGCTAATTTCAGATCATGCATAGGATAGTTCATTTCATGCCCCTTCAACTATCTTGATGCGTAGGTGATCGCCTGTTCTCCTTGCATCAATACACATCCAAGTCCCAACCCTGATGAGTCTGTATATAGAGTGAACGGCAGGCCTAGTGCTGGAATAGTCAAGATAGGTGCAGAAACTAGCCTAGACTTCAGAGTTTGAAAGCACTTCTCACACTCATCCGTCCATATGAATTTCTCTCCCATCTTGGTTAGCCTGGTGAGTGGAACGGCGATCCTTGAATAGTCTTCCACAAATCTTCTATAGTAACCAATCAATCCAAGGAAGCTACGAATCTCAACAACTGACTTTGATGCTTTCCATCTTACTATAGCTGCAATCTTGCTTGGATCTACCTTAATACTGTCTGTAGATACTATGTGACCCAAGAAAACCACTTCCTTCAGCCAAAATTCACACTTTTTGAACTTGGCGTAGAGCTTCTCCCTTCTCAGTCGTTGTAGGGCTGCTCTCAAGTGTGATGCATGCATTTCCCTATCCTTTGAGTAGACCAATATGTCATCGATGAATACGATGAGCAAAGTGTCCAACATGTCATGAAACACTCGATTTATCAGCTCCATGAATGACGTCGGGGCATTGGTCAATCCGAACGACATTACAAGGAACTCATAATTCTCATACCTTATCTTGAAGGCAGTCTTTGGAATATCTGATGCCTTAATCTTCAGTTGGTGATACCCAAATCTAAGATCAATATTTGAAAAAACTTTTGCTCCTTGCAATTGATCGAACAGATCGTCAATCTTAGGCAAAGGGTATCTATTCTTGATGGTTAACTTGTTCAACTCTCGGTAGTCAAAACATAATCGTACGATACCATCCTTCTTCTTTACAAACAATACAGACGCTCCCCACGGGGATAAGCTTGGTCGTATGAAACCCTTATCTAGTAGTTCCTGTAACTGGGTTTTCAACTCTTTTAATTCTATAGGGGATCCTATAGGGTGATTTAGACACTGGAGCTGATCCTAGCATAAGGTTTATCATGAACTCTGTAGCCCTGCCTAGAGGTAGTTCGGATAGATCTTTTAGAAATACATCGAGGAACTCTCGTACCACCTCTAGATCTTCCATCTTTGGTACCTCGGCAATGACATCGACCACCGATACTAGGTATCCAACTCTTCCTTTCTCTAGGCATCTCTTAGCTTTTAGGGCAGAGAGGATAAGCTTTCGCTTCCTAGTTAACTTAGTTCCTGTCAATTTGAACTCTCTTCCACTATCATCCTTGAAAGCAAGCTTCTTCTCGGCGCATAACAAACTAGCTGAATGCTGGCCTAACCAGTCCATCCCCAAGATGACGTCAAAGTCTGTCATCTCGAGTTGGACCAAATTTGCTTCTAGGTTCCACCCATCAATGTGAATTAGGTACGGCCCATAGCATTCAATCAAAATCACTTCTACTCCCAATAGAAAACGAACCATCAAGCTCGGAGTCAAGGACTTGACAGGTTACTCCAATTTTTTCCCAAAAGATATAGAAACAAAGGAGCGTGTAGCCCCAGAGTCAAAGAGGACTCTAGCGGGTACACCAACTATATCAACTATTCTTGAAATTTAATTATCCCTTAGCCTACATGCTCATACATAAAAATGCAGTAAACAAAATAATAAGGGACTAAATCATACCAGTAACCACATCAGGTGATGTGGCTGCCTCCTCAGCGGTGACATACAAATCCTTCCCTTGCTGTGGTGGTTGCTTTTTAGGTAGAGTACAAGTCCTTGCATAATGGCCTACTTGCTGATAGTTGAAGCACTTGACATTATTACCCTGACCAGCTATCGACTGTGATGAAATGGTATTCGTCCTTGCTGGTATTGCAGTATTCTGAGCCTTATAGGGGCTAAAGGGTATAGTGTTTCCTCTACCAGAAGTCTCAATAGCAGGCCTCTTCAGTCTCTTGTTTTGAGCAAAGAAGCTGTCCCTTTGGCATGATTCGATCACTCTAGCGATCTGCACAGCTTCGTTATACACCTTTTTCTCCAAACCCAGAACATGCGCTGGGATACTTCCATACAGTTCCATAGTGAACCTATGGGTCTTTGTTTCCTCCTCTTGCATACTAGTTGGAGCGAAGAAGAATAGCTCTTTGTACCTCTGCTGGTACGCATCTACAATCATTTGGGATTGTTGCAGGTTGAGGAATTCCTTCTCCATCTGATCCCAAAAACTCTTTGGAAAATACTTGTCGAAGAAGGTCCCTTTGAATATTTCCTAGGTGATTTGGGTGTACTTCGTCTCCAAGTATGGCTGGGTAGAATTCCACCAGGCATTAGCATCTTCCTTGAGCATGTGTGTAGCAAATAACACCTTCTCATCCTCTGTACAAGTCATCAGACAGAAGTTCTTCTCTATTTCAGTAATCCACTATGTTGGTCATAACGATTTCCCTAGCTTCCCTGTGAAGGCAGGGGGTTTCAGTTTCAAGAACCTGTCCACCGCACGGCGAAGGTCGTTCTATCCTGGTGTAGTTGTTCCGTATCATGGTGATGGATATATATACCCCCCTTGATAGGTAGATGTTGTCGGAATCTGCTGTGGTGGTTGCAGATTCTGTTCTTGACCTATTGGTCCAGTACTGCCATCCATCGGGTGTGAGGTATTATTCCATCCAGATTCAGGCGTACCTTCTGTAGGGATGTACCCTGGTGGCCTGAACATCTTCAGCATCTCGTTCAAGAACACCTTCTGCTGCGCTTCCATCTGGTAGACCAGATTCGTTACAATAGTCTCAGAGTTTGTGTGAGGAGGGCCTAGCAAATTTGTTGGCGCCCTGTGACTCAGCCCTTCTCCACCATTCCTCACTGGTGTCATGTCCCCATCATCTCTCATGAGTTTCCTTCATCCGGGTTTAGGTTTTGTTCACCAACATTTCCTATTTTCACATTTTCCTCAGTTTAACACTCCCTTGAGTAGTGATGCTTCCATGAACCTCTACAATCATTTTTGTCTGCCATCTCAGATTACTCTTCCCTGGTTGGATTTGAGAGAAAGACATAACACATAAGATATTTTGAGCGATTATTTTTATCATAATAGTATTAATCTTAACATTTGAGAGGCAAAAATCTCAACAAAAATATTTTTTCAATTTTTCAACTTTTTTCTGGGCAAAATTATTCTGTCCGGTGGAAACATACCTATCGCGGCGCTGTAGCGCTTGGTGCCACCGGAATGTCCAGGCAGACAAAATTCTCGATCTTCCAGAGGGGTACAGGTCGCATATACCGGTCGCGGCATTGTAGGGTAAGGTGCCACCAGTATAGTCGACCGGACAAAAATCATCTCCTGGCCAAGAGATACCGGTCGCCTATCCCAGGAGATACCGATCGATCTATATAGGGTAAAACTGTCGATCGGTATGCTTGAAAAGGCTTTAAAATCGCAATTTTTGACTCATTTCTCACTTTTTCACTTTTCTTCTTCTTCGGTGGAGATTCTCCTCTGAGTTGGTGAGTCTCTACATTTTCGTCGGGCAACTTCAAAGCGATTCCACTCCATTCCAAATCTCAACAACACTCTTAGACGAGTCCATCGCTTTCATCCTACTTTGGCATCGTTTTCTCTCCCATTTCATGCCCAAATTTAGTTTTTCTTGATTATGGATATTCTAACCATAGGAACTCTTTTTCTTCGACATAAAAATGGTTTTGGGACCTCTATGGACAAAAGCCCTCAACTTATTTGAGGTTCCACCATATGGTTTGCTCAAAATCGAAATTTTTGGTGGTTTTGACCTAGGTTTTGGCCAAAATTGAAATTTTTTGGAAAATGTTGAAATTCTTGCTTTGTGTGATGATTATTTAGTCTCTACTTGTTGCTATATGATGACGTTAGTCATCTTACCCAAATTTTGGGTGAGTTCAAGGCCTTTTCTTGAAATACTATCGTTATGCTGTCGAATTTTTAAAAAATCTCGACTAATTCCCATTGTTTTGTTTTGTTTTGTAGTTAAATCATGTCTAGGCGTCGTGGTGCAGGTAAATACTCTTATGTCCTGGGCATGAACCGACCACACCCGTCTGTTCCACAATATGAAGCGTGGTGGTTTCGTTCAGTGACTGCAGAAGCCCGTTTCTCATGGTTTCGATGGCAAGAATATCGAGTTTGGGCACTGCATGAATCTAGAATAACTCCAACGATTTAATGTTGAAGCTGCCTTTGATGCACTTGGGTGGCTGCCTGTGATTACCTATATAGTGACTAATCGACCCAATCTAATAAAGCACTTCAATGCCAACCTGGAGATTGAGGGAGATCTTAATGACTTCGAGCACTATAGGGACATTCGCATTACCAGCTTTGTTAAAGGTATTCCCATATCATTTGACACCCATTAGCTTGTTGATCTTCTACAGATTCTCAATGATGGTGACTTGGTTTACTATGTTCCCAAGGTGAAGGGATACCTCATCGAGGACCTAGGTCAAGAGGTTGTAGAGCATATCCTCAACCCAAGGGCACCTATGAAGGTTGTAAGTTTACGGCCTCTTCCTTGCATCTATTGTCACATTACACAGCATAACATCGTTCCTCAAAGCGACCACTATAGCAAGGTGTCCCAGCTTACACAGTATCTCACCTATTGCATCTGCACTAGAGAGCGGGTCTGCCTATCCTATATCATCATCAGGACTATGCTGCAAGCTACCATGCCCAACCTGATAGGCAACCTTCCCTATGGATGACTTATTACTACGATCCTGCAGTGCCTTCGCGTAGACATGGAAGGTGAAATCACTGTTGAGGATATTATGTGTTCCAACATCGACTGGGATGCCATCGTCAACCTGAAAATGGACAACCTGTCAATCAATGATGAGAAGTTAGAAGCCCGTCCTGGTCCACTTAGGAGGGTAATAGCAGTGGTAGCAACAGCAGCAGCAGCCAATGCAGCTTATGCAAAAGAGGTAGGGGATGATGAGGACGAGCACATGGAAGATGTTCCCGTTCCTACACCGCCACTCATGCCTGAGATTCCTCATGATGGTGCTACCTCTGATCCTATACTGACACATTTACAGGTCATTCGAGCTGACCAGGTAGCTTTGCTTTGGCCCAACGTGCTACTGATCAGCCGTTGGCTAGCCTGTTACAGAGTTTCAAGTATACACAAGAGTAGGTTCACTAGATGAGGCATGCGTTCGATCAGGTTTTCAATGTCCATGACCCGTTGCCACCTATGCCCCTACCCCCATGATGGATTATTCACTTTTCTCTGTTAACAGTACATTTCTCTTTTGATAACAGGGTAACAGTCCGATTTGTGGACTGTACCCTGTGGTACCATTTAACAATTTATTTTCTAGATGTTTGACACTTTATGGTAGTTTATGATCTTTCTAACTTGATAACATGGTTATCTACCTAGAACATGCTGTTTATAAATTCCACCTTTAGTATAGTATATTATGCTCTTAATTAATTGGTCTCATGCATCAAATAGGCGCTTATGATGTGTTTTTATTAAAGTTTTTAAATTTTTCTACCTCAGTTCATTAACTCAGTGAAGTGCATGTATGGTCTGTTGGACAGAACCTAAGAGCTCTGATACCAAGTTGTGACAACCCAATTCTGACTGAACCAGAAGTGTGAGTGAATAGCCACTAAACCAACGGTTTACATCAGGATCTCAATAAGACCGTGTCCACTTACACAAACCATGCATATAACCATGATCAAAATATAATAAACATAGCAAAAGTTTTTAATTAAATGAACTAAGTTCTACATTGTAAATGTAGTAACCAATTATTCTCCACATCAAAACATAAATAAAATATCTATTACATCGATTATAAAATCCAACTGAAACAAAATAACTAGATCAAAATTAACTAGAGGTACACGCAGTAATGGCACTCACATGATGCGTCATGCTCGTCCTCCCTTGCTTGCACATCCAAAGCAGCAACACCTCCATACACTGGAGCATCCACGTAGTCCTCCACAGTATAACCTGCATCAACATCTGAAAAATGATGTATATATAAGGGTGAGCTCACAACTTAGCTCAGTAAGAAAATCAAACAATGCAACAAGCAATATGCATGAGTAACATTCACATTTGGTCTGGTATACTTGCACAGTGTTATGATAAGGTTTGGTCATCACCGCACCTCCATGCGTGAGAGTGTGAGCAAGCCCAACGGATCACCCACTATTGTTGCTACACATCACTCACTTCGGCATAGAGATAGAGCTAGAGTCTAGTGGGCAGGTTGCGCCTTGCAAGTGGGCTTGTCACTAACCAATCCTAAATGTCATCGTAGTAGGCCCTATCCCAGCACAGCTCCCTACGACATAGAGATAGGGCTCGAGTCTGGTGGTCAGGCCGGAGACCACAGTGCCACGTTCTCCCCCTAATACCCTATATGTACCAAGCATGCTAAGATAATAGCAATACAAAAAGGTGCCAGTGTAAGGAATGATCCAAGACCCCAGGCCCTTTTCATTCCACACATCAACGAAAACATTCACATGCCTAACAATCACATCCTAGCATAGCGAGTATGCATGAACAAAATATAATAACTGAAAGTAAAGATGACATGTGAATATGCACAAGCAACATTCCATAGAACAAGGTAATTATTAGCGACGTTTTACTGTTGTTAGTTAATTAGGGTTTGGGTCCGATTCTTTTACCTGACGCTTTATTGCTAGCTTGCCCCGAGCCACAAAGTCCCACCTCGCTATCACAAGGTCCTACATGATGTTAGGATTTAGTTAGAATTAGTTCCATAGGTTTTACGTTAGTCGAAAACCCACTGGGTCAAAAACGAACCCAATCTGGACATTTCGATCACAAGTCACTATACAGTGGCTTGACCAGTATAGTTGATTGGACAGCCTTGTAGGCTACCCAAGAGGTACCGATCGTATCTAGTACCACCGGTATGGTCCACCGGTATGCCTCTAGAAGGCCACCAACTTAGTGTTCGTCTTCTGTTGATCATCGCACATGACTTTTAGGGTTCCTCCTATGCATTCTAGGCCTGAGCAATGTAATAGGATTTGTTTTATCTTCCATTCAAGTCTTACGTTCTAATAAACCTTGATTTAGAATTCAAATCTAGGGTTTATTGAACAATTAGGGTTTAATGGTGAATTAATATTTTTAGATCAACACCTAGCCTCGCATGGTATTGATCATTCATCAACAACACTTAACCTAAAGAGAGGTACAAGCATTTACTGTTAGTTCACGAACTATAGTGTTCTTCGTCCAACAAAATCTCCTCTTTTACCTTTCTTAGCTCTTTTCTCCTCTTCAAATCTCCTTCTCCTCTTTAGGTTTATGAGAATCAATCAAAGAGGTTTAAGGAGGTTTAAGAGTCTTTATATAGGCTAGGATGGATCTTAGGAAAGTTTCCTACGTTAGGAAAGTCTCTAAGACTGAGATTTGTCAAGCGGGACCCGCATAGATCCTTTTTTGGATCTGACTAGTCTACCCAAGCAAACATACCATCGATCAGTATGGTAGACCGGTATGTAAGACCGGTATAACTTATTGCATCAGTTTTGGTCCATTTTCGTACATGATCGTCACCCTCTCATCCCTTATGGTCCAATTATGATTGAAAAATCTGCCATGACACGAAATAGAGGTTTAGATCAGATTAGTGGAGTGTTGGTCTTACAACTCCCCCACCCTTAAAAAAAATTTCATCCTTAAAATTTGCATGTAGGTTTCACATAAAGCCCCTACCTTGATCTCCATTTCATGCCATTTGTGACAAACAGAGCATACGGTCATGATCACTGCTCAGTTTGACGGGGGTATTAACATTACCTCAGCAACATCAACATTAATCACTTCACAAACTCAGCAAATTGAAGATAATACAGAGAGTTTTGTTCTAGAGACTTATGATTGTAACAGTTTTGTAACAGTTTTTGGATTTCTTCGTTGTAGGATGATTCTTATATTCTTCATCTTATTCTTGCAATAGTTATAATAAGGCTGACATGGCCTTTGTATTGTAAAGTTATAAATAGAAACAGAGAGAACAGTGACCTTAGTTCAATTGAACAAGGCCTTCGGTTCCATATTTCTTCAAAACCTTTTACTAAACACAATCCACCATTGCCTTGGATTTCGCATTCAATCCACAGATTCTAGACCCCAACTCTTTTGCTTGAGCTAAACCAAACAGCAAATCCTAGAATCACATTATCATTAAACTCTTTTTGTCAAAACCTTGTTTTGCCATTTGGAAAACATTAACATGTGAGCAAAGGTTCTTGTGGGCAGGGTACGAATGAATACAACAAGTGTTAAAAGTTGGGTATCCTGATACATTCATTGCATGAGTCATTGTTTTCTTCCACTGATGATCCAATGGCTGAAGAAGGTGGCAATGCTGATTGCTATTATAGCTTTTATTGCGGCTTTTCAAATGCCAAGAAGTTACAAAAGTGACAGTGGAAGGAAGAAAGGTGTGGCAGTGCTAGCAGGAGAAGCAGCTTTAGGGTTTTTTGTGATATCAAATGTCACTGCTCATTCAAGCTCTGTGTTCACTCTATTACTCAACTTCTTTGTAGAGCTTTTTAATTATCGTTTCCATGCAAATTTGGTTCCATCAAGAGAAAGATTGCCCTATCTATGTGTTACGGTTGAAAATCGACTGTCGGCCTACGATCCGTGCAACCTGCAATCACAAAAGTTAAACAAAGGAGTTGGGCGACTAAACCCTGGGTACACTCCGATGCCTAAGTCAGATTCTCAATGTAAACAGTCAAGAGATAGCAGAAATCTATCTCCAGTTTAAAGAGAGAGGGGAACGATGAGAGAGTTTGAGCGTATAAAAGAATAGATGGTGAATGGTGAGACTGTGAGTGTGTTTTACCTTGGAGATTCATCCTTTACTTATAGAGATTGGGAGCATGGAAGTACCGGGACACAGGGAAGTAGATCGCCAATAGGACTGTCAGGTATCGCTCTGAGGGATGCCCATGTCATAGACTCAAAGTAGGAGTGTGAGACTGTAGCCAAGGAAGCTAAGTCGGTCGGTAATGAGAGTGACATGTGTCACCATGCGGGTGGTCGTGTGCAATGATCAACAATGTATTGTGCTAGGAGAAGGACTCCCGACATAACCTAATCGCTTCAGGATTCTGGACTCCAACTACGAAAAATAACCCAGTAGGATTATGCTACTGACCAAGTACCATGTCCTCATAGGATTGTAACTCCGAGCGTGCAAAGTCGAGCGCTACATTGTTTGTCTGATCGGCCTAGCCGATTTTGGTTGCCACGCGTACGATTTTAATTGGATGATGTTTTTCCCCCATAACAGATGCCCCTTGTACTCTCAGATTCGAGGGATTCGATAGTGCAAAAATTTTGAACCAAACCTTCTGGGTCGCTCGGACAGACATTGAATCTTGATTAGTCACAATTGTCGATAGTCTTGGGGTCTTTCGATAATTCCGTTTCGCTATCGGATCCCACAGGTAAGTGGATGGCAGTTATCGCCAGCTGTTCCCACTACCAGTTGTGACATGGAATCTGTGGAGTTACGACCGCGAAGGGTCGCACGTCTCCACCGTTGATCTCTATGTGATTCGAGCCATCACATTCATCTGACGGCAAGGAACCAACCGACGCGTCTCGAGAAGAGGCACCATAAGTAACCGTTTTGATCACTAACGGTCGGCTTCACCTGACAGTGGGCATTTGACCCATTTGTCTCGAGAATCGGTGCCATAAACCACCCTCAAAACCATTATGACAGTTGATGTCAGCTTGTCACGTCGCGCCCGGCACGGCAAACATCTCGCCATTACTGTAGCGCCAGGTGTTTAGAAGATGGACGGTTATATTCCAAACCTCGCTCCTATAAGTATACTCTATCCATTTTCATTCGATCATTTGGACGAGTGAGGTCGGAGTCATTGTTTCCTGGTCGAAGCCTTCACAAGTCTTCAAGTTTGTCGTGCGTCTTCTCTACCTTTTTTCAAACAGTAAGTCTTCTTTGGTCTATCCTTTGTTCGTCTATCTCTTCTAGTTTTTTCATGCTTGCTAGTTCATCTTCCTTCAATAGTGCCAGACCACTAGGAAGAGTGAGAGAGAGAAAACCCATGGCCCAGTACCTGACTTCCTCTTCAGAAAGGTCTTCTAATTCACTTGATGAGTTGTCAGCCACCCCTAGACTTCCCAGTAGAAAGAGGAAAACCAGGGACTCTGTTAGTCTGGAGTTCGATTCGGAGGCCACCGAGTCGACAGACTCTGGCAAGGCAGCAAGTGTCCACAAATCTCTGGAAGCAGCCCCTTCGGCTTCCTGGCCTGCCTCTAAGGAAGAGCTTGAGGAGGGCTCTTCTGAAGTCGTCGAGCGGAGCTGACCAGCCAGTACCTCTGCTCGGAGATCTCATTGACAGAGGAGCGGTCGTCCCAAAATTCCGCCCATAGATAAACTCCCCACCTGGAACGTGTCGAGTAAGGTAGTATCCAAAACGGCCCTATCCCAGATTCGTAGGACCTATTAGCTTGAGGGCCCCATGACTGATGTCCTAGTCCGACCTCCTGTGGCAGAGGAGAGAGCTTGCACTCTACACCTTTTTAAGGTCTACATGTACGACCACGCTCTAAAGTCTGGCCTCTGATTTCCATTACACCCCCTTGTCATTGACATTCTGAAGGTGTATTGCATTGCCCCTCCCAACTGACTCCGAACGGGTGGCGGTGTATCTATGCCTTCATTATCTTCATCCGCCGACTGGGCAAGACTCCTACTGTGAACTTGTTCCGGTCATTATTTCAGTTTTCCAGTTTAACCAAGACTCGCTCAATGAGTGGGTGGTACTACTTTAGTCAGAGGGACATGAAGAAGCTCCCCCTGATCTCTCAGAAGCCCTCTTCCATCCATGGGTGGAAGGAGAAGTTTTTCTTCGTGGGTTCTCCACCAGGGGTCCAGCACTTCCTCTGTCCAACGCGTGGCTCGTGGTGGATGCGACAGGGTTCAACAAGATGCTCTTCCTGACCTCGGAGGATAAGCTGGGCTTCCGAAAGGTAAAGGAGGGCCAAACCATTTGGTATGCCGACCTGGCAGATCCCCAGAAGTTGGCCGAGCACGGCCTGCTAGGTGAGTTTTATGTCCAACTGTTGGAATCCGACCAGATATTAGTTGTCAGTACTGACCGTTTGTTTGGTTCTTTCGTTGCAGTGAACTTCTCTAACGACCAGCTGGTGGCCCCGATTCTGCGCAAGCGGGTGGTAGAGGCAAGCAAGCAGGTCGATCAGAGGGATGACTAGGCCAGTGGGTAGCCACATGGTCACGTGCAACCGCCGATGACCCCAAGGGTAAGAGGCTCACTCCGAAAGGGCCCAAGAAGAAGATCAGATTGGCCCAGGAGTTGCCGTCTGACATATACAAGAACAGGGCGACCATGAAGGTTGGTTCACGGGATGACGACCGGAAAGGGGCTGAGGCAAAGGAAGTCGAACCCCTTCGAGGGGTTAAAGCATCGACTTGCCAAAGCCTCCTACTCAAAGACGCTAGGGGAGTCAGTCCAACCAGTGGAGGACGACCCCGAGAAAAAGGTGGAGGTGGCGATGTTCACCCCCAAACTTAACTTGAAGAGCACCAATTTGGTGTTCAAGAGTTCGCGGGCGGCGAGGATCATGTTGACCCAGAACCGCCTTCTGGAGGACGTGGTATTCACCTCTTCTTTGGAGATGGGGGATCTGCTGAAGAGGATCTTCCTTGCCAGCACTCAGGTAAGACGATCAGATCTCTTTACATTACTTCTCTATCTGCTCTATTTTAGAAGTTTTACTAACAGTTTTTTTTTCTGGCTTTCAGGGCAACAACCTCATGGCCGAGCTGTGTCAGAAGGCTATGTCCATGACAATGGATTTGGGAAAATGGAAGGAGTTGGAAGTCTCCCTCCGAGAAGCTCTGAAGGTGGCCGAGGAGAGGCTGCACAAGAAGACCTCCTAGGCTGAGGGCCTCACCTTGGAGAAGTCTAACCTCCGAACTTTTCTGGACAAGGCTGAGAACGCCCTTTCGGAGGAGCACCAGAGGGTCCACCAAGCCGAGGAAAAGCTCCAAGCGACTGAGGATGCCAAACGCGTGGCCGAGGACTAAGCCAAGTCGGCCAAGGAAGCTTTGGTTAAGGCGGAGGAGTTCCAGGCAGTGATCAGGGAGCGGGCCGTGGCGGACTATCGATCATCCGCTCAGTACTCCTACGACTTGGAGGAGGCCGCCAGTGGGTTCTTCCAAAAGGGGATTGTCTACTTGAAGGAGCAGCTCCCTGGAAGGGGTGTAGTTGTCGACTACTCTGACATGCCAATTATAGCCAAGCAGGAAAGGATGGAGGGACCGAGCGGTCGAAAGATGAGGATATGATGGAAGACGATCTTTCGGCCTACGAGGTGCCCCAAACGCCGATCATAGAGCTTCTAGATGTGTAGCTACCAAGCAATGCCCCTGCGGAACCTACTGTCAAAGGTGGACATACTTAAAACTTCTTTGGCCCCGCGCGGTTATTATAATTTTTCTTTCTTTCTTATTTCTTGTAAAATTTTATACCTCTGTGGGGTTTTGTGCTGCTGCCCCTTGTGGGCTTTCATGAATGAAATTTGTTTGTTTCAATCTCTTTGTGTGTTGTTCAACTTTATCGCTTCCTTATCTTGGTGTTGTACTGCCTCTACCCCTGAAGTGTTGTCGACATGATGGTTGAGCAGGCCGAGGACACTTGAATCTTGACTGATTTCGCTAAGGCATGGGAAAGGTTGGCATGTACCCCTGAGCGATATGTAGCAATTGTCTCAACGTGAGCTTTGGAGCGATAGATGTGAGAGATGTCTGCGTGCCAGTCATGCCCGGTGGAGGGGATGACTAGGCTGAGTCGACGGGCACCTGCATGCTACTCATACCTGCTTGTGGGTGTGAGTAGGTGGTGTTAGGTATGGTCTGCGTGCTACGCCTACCTGCTTATGGGTATGGGTAAGCAGAGTCGACGGGCACCTGCATGCTACTCATACCTGCTTGTGGGTGTGAGTGGGCAATGTCAGGTATGGTCTGCATGCTACCCCTACCTGCTGTGGGTATGGGTAGGCAGATGTTTGTGAGGTCTGCATGCTAGTCATACCTGCTTGTGGGTATGAATAGGCAGAGTCACTGAGGGCCGGCATGCTACTCAGACCTGCTTGTGGGCATGAGTAGGTCGGCTGGGCCGAATGGAACGACCATGAAGTAATTTGTGGAATGTAATTGCTCTCATTTGTGGACACAACGAGAAGACTTCTTGTATTAAAACCATAACTGAGCGGTTACCCCTAGGGGGTCCGGCTTACAACTGAGACTACTTGTTTTGAAAAAGAAAACTACATTACAGGCCTGGATAGGTCGCCCGACTCGACTGAACAAAACATACTTAATGTAAAAGCTAACCACGGAATAGTAAACTGAGGCAGTGTTCACTGGTAATACTTGCGAAGATTGGTGACGTGCGAAGTTCGGGGGATTTCTTCTCCACTGAGGGCAGCAAGTGTGTATGAGCCAGGTCGGCCAGTCTTTAGGACGCGGTAAGGGCCTTCCCAATTTTTGGCTATTTTGCCCTGGTTAGTCGGCTCTGAGACTGCCGCTTTACAAAGGACGATGTCTCCTACTCTGAACATCTTGGGTCAAACTGTCCTGTCATAGTCTCGGGCAGTCGCCTACTGGTATGCGGCCACTCTGAAGGCTGACGATTCTTGTACGTCTTCCAAGTTGTCCAAGTTGGCCCGGAGATCGTCAGAGTTAATGTCTTCATTGAAGTTCAGGATCCGGTAAGTGGGATGAAATACTTCAACTGGGACTACTGCCTCCATGCCGAAGGTGAGCATGAAGGGAGTTTCGCCCGTGGGGTTCTGCTAGTGGTCCTGTAGGACCAAACAATGCTCGGTAACTGGTCAACCCATTTTTCTTTTTTGGCCACCATCATCTTTTTCAGGCCTGACAATATTATTTTATTCGTGGCCTCAGTCTGTCCACTGGTCTGTGGGTGGCTGACCAACCCAATACAATGGTCGATGCGGAACTCCGCGCAAAAGTCTATGAAGGACGAGCTGACAAACTGGGTGCCATTATTTGTCACAAGGATGCGAGGCATACCGAACCTGTATATGACAGAGTGTCTGAAGAATTGTTTCACTTTCATCTAGTCAATCTTGGCGATTGCTTCGACTTCGATCCACTTCGTGAAGTAGTCGATGGTGACGATGACATACTTCCGTTGGTATGTGGCTTTGGGGAAGGGCCCCATGATGTCCATGCCCCAGATGGCAAAGGGCAGAGGGTTGGTGATCGGCTGGAGGGGTGCTGCAGGGGCATGGGGCACATGTGCGTAAAACTGACACTTTTCGCACTTACGTACCAGCTCTATGCAGTCATCATGCATTCCTGGCCAGTGATAGCCTTGCCAAAGGATTTTCTGGAATAGTGATAGGCCTCCCTGGTGCCGACCGCAGATACCTTCGTGGATTTCTTTCATGACTTGTTTTGCTTCTTTTGATCGGAGACATCGAAGCAACGGCATGGTGTAGGATCGCCTGTACAACACGTCGTTGTGAATGGTGTACTGCCTTAACTTAGCTTGGATGCGCCGTGCTTCTTTTTTATCCTTGGAAAGAGTGTCCGTTCGAAGGTATGCGTAAATGGGGTCATACCAACTAGGGCTGGTTCCGATTGGAGCAACTTCTTCCGCTGAGCTACTAGCGCACTCCAATAGCTCCACCATATACAGTAGTATCCAATTCAGAGATGTCTGCCAGGGACAACCTAGGCAACTCGTCTGCCTCAGTTGTTTCATCATAGCTCACATACTGCAGTTCGACACTCTGGAAGGCCGATGGAGTCGTCTCGTCTGCTGAAGCGTACATCTAGCACCTGGCGAGTAGGTCATCCAAGGTCTTTGGGGGCTTTTTGGCAAGGGACCAACAAAGTTGTTCGTCTTACTTTGGCCTGTAGGCTGGACATGTGGCTGACTTGCCCAGGAAGCCAGTCCAGTATTAGTAAAACCAACCTCTCCCGACAATTGGGAAGGAGAAAGCCATTCCTAGGGGCCTGGAACTGTGATAAATGTACCGTCCGCTCGACATCCTTGATCTCCAGAACATCGGCGTTGAAGCGTTTAATGAAGTCCCGCAGGGATTCGTCTTTCTACTGCTTCACAGTTGATAGGTGGTAGGATGTCTTCGTGTGCACTTGACTTGCCTGGAAAGGTGTCGGGAACTTGTTTGATAGCTGCTCGAATGAGGTGATACTCTTAGGAGGCAAGTTGTTAAACCACGTGCGAGCAGGACCTCTGAGTGTTGAAGGAAATGCTCGGCAGATCAGGCTGTCGCTGAGCGGGTAGAAGAGCGTCGTAGAGACGAACTCATCTAGGTGTTGTTCGGGATTGGTTGTTCCATTGTAGGAATCCAGAACCTACATCTTAAAATTCTCAGGGGGAGGAGCCCTCATGATCTCATTAGATAGTGTCGTGATGGCAGTGTAGGCAGTCCTTTGCGGGACAACCCAGTTCTGTTCCACCTGCTGGAGCAGAGTAGCTAACTCCAATAGCTGTCTTTCGACCTCCTACTGTGGAGTTACTGGTGGGGGTGCCGCAGTAGGTGTCTCCAGGTTCACTCGCTACTGGCGGAGGGCATCATGGAAGGACCTCACATCCCTCTCAGGTCGAGGGTGTGCACCGTACAATCCCTGCGCTTGGTGGTGGTCACCTGGTTGGTGCCTAACGGATGATCCTGCCACGCTCCAGGCAAGCTGACGGGGAGCTCTGCTCCTATCGTGGGATCCTATGGGACAGTGAGGATTACTTGGCGCGGCACTAACTGACACAGCTAGCGCAGGATGATGATGAGCGGCAGAATGGGCGGCTGGTGGTGCTTTCGGTACTGTTGCGGGTGGAAGGTTCACTCCCGCTCCCCCGGTTGCCTAGTTACTTCATGAGCAGCTCTCAGGGTTTGAGCCAACTGGTTGATTTGCTGTCTTAACTCGTCGAATTGCTGGCGAGTCACGTACTGAGGAGGTGGTGGTGGCGCCATTGCTGTCGGAGTAGGTACTGGCGTCGGAGTATGATTTACTCCGACTGTACTTGCACTGCTGTCCTCCTGAACTTGCACAGAGGGCTCCGAAGGTTGCTGTGAAGCCTAAGCACCAGTTTTCCAGTGGGCCATCGAAAGTGATTGAAATTATTGGTACGTTGTTCATCAAACTCAGTCAAGAGGCCCTACGGTGGGCGTCAAACTGTTACGGTTGGAATCGCCCGTCGTTCTGTGATCCGAGCAACCTGCAATCACATAAGTTAAACAAAGGAGTTGGACGACTAAGCCCCGAGTACACTCTGATGCCTAAGTCAGATTCCCAATGTAAATATTCAAGAGATAACAGAAAGCTATCTCCAGTTTAAAGAGAGAGGGGAACGATGAGAGAGTTTGAGCGTATAAAAGAATAGATGGTGAATGTTGAGACTGTGAGTGTGTTTTACCTTGGAGATTCGTCCTTTATTTATAGAGATTAGGAAGAATGCATGGAAGTACCGGGACTCAGGGAAGTAGATTGCTAATAGGACTGTCAGGTGTCGCTCTGAGGGACGCCCAGGTCATAGACTCCGACTAGGAGTGGGAGACTGTAGCCAAGGAAGCTAAGTCGGTCGGTAATGAGAGTGACACGTGTCACCATGCGGGTGGTCGTGTGGCCGCAATGATCGGCAATGTATTGTGCTAGGAGAAGGACTCCTACGACGTAACCTAGTCGCTTCAGGACTCTGAACTTCAACCGGAAAACGTAACCCAGTAGGATTATGCCATTGACCAAGTACCGTGTCCTAATAGAATTGTGACTTCGAACGTGCAAAGCCGAGCGCTACATTGCTTGTCTGGTCGGCCTAGCCGATTTTGGTTGTCACGCGTAAGATTTTAATTGAATAATGTTTTTCCCGCATAACACTTTGTTTTTAATTGTTGTTGCCATTGTTGCCATTGTTGCCATGACTCTAGCATGTTTGGTGTGCTTGTAGTGTTGGTAAGAACCCATTTTTTGATTTACCCAAAAAAAAGAACCCATTTTTTGTGGATTGGAATTCTTATTTTGCTCGTTTGCCTCATTGTTCCCGTGCTTGTTTTACTATATGTGACTATCAACTCTAACTGCAACCAAATGAAAGATTAGGATTAATAGTGAGAGAATCCGTAATTTAAAGATGACGGTGCATGTGGCAGCTGACAAATATATTGGTAAAATGGAGCAGCAGCTACCATAGAGACTTTGATGGAAAAGAATATTATAACTTTTTTCAATGAATATAGACATCATTATATGGCTGAGAATATGCCGAGGTTTAGGAATAAAGTTAAAGTTTCGTTCTATCTAAAATGGGCCATCAGACGATCACCCAATCTCCTTCGTCAGTTTTTTCTTAGAAGCAATGCTCTGTCTCATTGGCCCTTAAGTAATCTCCATGATCATCCTCTCTAAAGGTCCACAAAGGCTAAGAGAATCGATGTTGTGTTTTGTCTTGGGAGAAGAGTGCGTTTGGTCTTTCTTCCTTGGTTGTAGGTGCTTATTGGTTGTAGGAAAGAAGGCCTCTTTTCTTTTCTACAATATTTCTTCTCTTTTTAATTACTACCCCACCTCAAAAAAAAAAAAAAAAAAAGAAAAAATCCTCTTGTGGTGATTGACTTGAAGCTTGAATGTACAGTGAGGAAAGAAAATTTTTCCTACTTTGCTTTTTTTTTTCCTTATCCATAAGTAATGTGTAACCTCAAGCATCCTCTTTAATTTGTTGTTGCTACACCGACTACCAGGTCTAGGTTCTCTGTCTGAATGGTGAAATTGATAAACCTCCGGTGGAGATTTCTGTTATCCTTAAGATATAGCTCAGGTTTTTTTTTTTTTTTTTTGGTAAAAATATAGCTCAGGTTCTGGTTTACTTTGATATCTGCTCCTTTTCCTATGTAAGTACTTCATGCCCATTGTATGGCCCAATGGGTATAATCTTACCTTTGGTCAGGGGATTTACATCGTCTCCTCCTAGTGGTTCTGGGAGTGGTTCTGGGAGGACAGTGGCAACCTATCTCGGATGGTTGCCACGTGGTTTTCGGTGAATCCGAGACCCACGTCCGAGCCGACACCCTCTGTCAGCTTGGCTTATCGGTTGGATGTCGGCTTGGATGTGGGTCTCGGATTCACCGAGAGCCACGTGGCAACCATCCGGGATAGGTTGCCACTGTCCTCCCAAACCACTGGGAGGAGACGATGCGGATCCTTGGTCAGGGGTGTGGAACTCTGACTTCTGGAGGATCTCATTCATGCACATTGTTGATTCCTTTTATATGTCAAAAATTATAAATAATATATAATATGGTAAATTACACTTGAGATACTCAATGTCTATGAAAACTATTTTTGGAGTATTTTATGTTTGAAAAATTATGTTTGAAATTTCAAAACCAGAACAAACTTAACTTATTCTGTTCACATGAATTATAATAATTCATATTTCTAATTTTACCCAAAGGAAGCAAACAACTCATATTTAAGTTATAACATAGTTTATTCTTTCCATCATCAGGCACCTTCCTCCATAGTCGATGTTCAGTAAACCTATCAGAATCCGACCGGTGAATCTTTCAGAATCCAACAAAAATTTCCCAAATTCCGGCGACACTCTTTCTTAATTTTTCATTCTTCCATGGTAAGTGTACCCCCCCCCCAAGAAACTGATCTCGTAAAACCTGTTGAAATCCGGCCAATGAACTTGTTGGATTTCAACGATACTCTTTCTTGATTTTTCATTGCGTATGTTTATTTTCTTACCTTTTTTAATCTCTTGTGATTGGAAAATTTATCGATTCTTGATTTTTATCTTTCCCATCTTCAAACACCCTTCTCCATGACAGGTGTACGCACTAGAATATGACTTCTAAACTTATCGCAGCAATCCGACCAATGGACTTGCTAGATTACGATGACACTCTTTCCTGATTTTTTTTTCTTGTTATTTATGAAGAAAAAAAGAAAGACGGGGACAATGAGATTCAAAAGTAATTCTACCTTAGCAATAAAAAATGGATACGTATTTCCAGTGTTGTACATGAATATATCAATGAGTGGACAATACAATTCCTGAAAAGAGACTTATACAGAGGATCCCAATGCAAGTATGAGACATTTAATGCGGAGACATTGGAAATGGATATACATATTTCCAATGTTCGTATATTTCCAATGTGTACGGACATTGGAGACCGCCAGCGGTCTCTGAATACATGCACGTGGCGGTTTTTAATCCTACGAATGAGACGTATCATGCTGTATTTACTTTATCCACGACATTAACTATTGTATCCGGTCTCAATTTTTTCGATATTTTTTTCAGAAGAAAGAAACTCGTCGCAGAACGTGGGTGGGAAACCATTTTCGGAAAACCACCTCCAGAGAACAGGCTGGAACTCCCTCGACGCCTCTTTTTCTTCTCCTCTTGGCATTATTACCTCAAGAACACCTCGGCTCATCTGAAGACGTTGCCCCAGATCTGTGGAGAACGAAGAAGCTCGAAATCGAAAGAAGAGCAGACGCCGGAGAAGAAGAATGAAGTTTATTTTAGGGTTTGGCTTTTCCCGTTTAAGAGAAGAAAAGTTTGGCTTTTATCCTGTAGGAGGAACTGAAGCATCAAGGACTCGACATTTTATGATGTCATCCATGGCGTTCGTTTCTGCGCATTCAAACCATTGTGGCCTGATTGGAGGATATCCTGTTCACGAAATTCTTTGTCTCGTCTTTCGGCAGAAACTCCGGTAGAACTCACTCTCGTGTCTTCTGAATCAAAGGTCTGTTGCTGTCCATCAGAAGGGTTTGATTTTGGTTGAACTATGCGAAGTAAAGAAATTTAACCTTAATTTACCTTTCTCCAAGTTATACTTGAAGTTACAACCACTAAGAAATTGGGCTTTTCATCCGTTCCTTTAGATTAAACTTTTCTTCTGGGTAGAGTTGATTAGGCGTCATTGTGTTTGTGTGCCTGTCTCTGTGTGTGTTTGTGATAGCAAAAATCGAGTTGAGAATTACATTTTGCATTTTAGAAGAGTAGTATATTTACTAAATTAGTTCTTCAAAGCTTATATGACACCGTTAGTTCCTCGTGTTGCACATTCGTATGTTTTCCTGTGTTTGATCCTTGTCATTTCCATTTGTATGGACATTTCTTATCCTGAAGTGAAATTTTACTCATTATCAAGGGTGAAAGCAAGCTGTTGCCACCTCAATGGAGCACAAATATCCCACTGACCCTCACAATTCAAGGTTCAAACAATTGGTTTAGTGTGGAAGGACAATCTTTTGGTACCTACCAATGAAAAGAATTGCATGGTAAAATCCTTAGGCTGAGGCTCTTCCATCGTTGATGAACAGTAAAAGGGGTGCCACTACTGGTGTTGTTGCTGGAATCCAAGCTCTTCTTTCCAAGGATAGGACCTAGTCTACATATGACAAAACGAGTACAAGAGTGGCCGGACTCGGGGTCTGGGGGTACACTCCAATGCTTAAGTCATATCCGAGCATTTAACAGTAAAAAGAGACCGAACAGTAGAAAGAGAATAAGTGGAGGATGATGTGAACAAATAATAGATTGATGTAATCTTTGGTAAGTGAGCCTATTTATAGGGATAGGATGTGGATCCCACACGCCTTTGCATTATAGTTCCAAAATTTATGAGGACAATTATTTCCCCTGGTATTTGGTCTTGTTGTCGGATGTACCCCTGTTGTTTGGTCAAGGTCGATCTTGCTCCTAGAGGGTGATTAAGGTCGACCTTGTCCCCGATGGTCAGTAGCTGGGCTGCCACGCATCGACCGTTTATTGATCGGCGATATTTATACTCATCAATTAGCATGGTATGTAATATGTATAAATGCTACCGGCCAACCAACGGTTGACATGTGACAGAGGACGAGTCAATCTCCTAGCTTTGGGGGTACACCCGTCCCTCAGTATACTCAAATCTGGGGAAAACCTGATTATAACTGCATCATCGGGGGTATAACCGACAGAAGCAATTCGGGCAGGCAACTGCAAAGGCGGGGTCGGACCCACGTCACACCCCTATAAATAGGCTCACCTATCAAAGGTTACAACACTTTTTACACCACATTCTACTTATTTTCTTCCTACTGCTCATCCTATTTTACTGTTAATTGTCCGAATCTGACTTAGGCATCGGCGTGTACTCCTTGGATCCCGAGTCTGATCACTCTTGTGCCTATTTCTTTGTCATCTGCAGTCTAGGTCCCACCCTGGAAAATCAGCTCTGATTCTAGCAGCAACAACATGCCACATAGCCCACATTGTGTTCTGCTCAACGGTTATGACTTCTGACAGATTCACACTTCCAATGCTTGAAACTAAGTCGCATGGTGGTGTGAAATGCCAGGCCTTAATTTTCTATATGAACCACACACAGTGGAGCAACTATCTCTTATAGCAGTCATTAATGATACCAGTGCAGTATTGGATGGTTGTACCAGGGGTCAGATATCAGTCTCTAATCCATCTGATTTTGGGAAAATATTAGTGAAAAATGTACAGAATTATCGGGAGAAAGTGCAAGCAGAATAGATGCTCCATATAACATAGATGATGGCGTAATGATCAGGGTTTATTATGAGATTATTGATGTTTTCTTAGTTGACAATCCCCACTCCAACTGATTGGATAAGGTTATTTGCTTTCAGCAAAGAATGGAGCCATATTTGGCTGCATTTCTATAGGCAGTTTCAGAAGCGGCAGATAATGAAAGTGATCTTGGAATGAAGCACAAACTACTTCGGCTTGGAAGAAAGCTGAAAGAGGTAATGTCTGTAGACTCTGTACCCATTATCATGAAGCTGGTTTACTCTGTTGAAGATAATTTGTTTTGAGTTAGTAGATCCAATTGAGAAATTTCTAACCTTTTTTTGTTATTGTTTTTTTTCTTTAATATTGTCAAATATCATTAAAAAACAGAACAGAGAAATTGTCCTCCCTTTTTGTGATGCAGGTGGGACACCCCGCCGCTGGGGGGGGGGGGTATCAACCCTTGGATAAGTCCACTGAAGGGATTTTCTCAGTAGACAGTATTCTTGTTTGGAGAGTGGAAAGTGTTCTTTCATGGGTTCTCCTTTTCTTTTTGCTGGATCACACAGTAGTCGTCCAAAAATGTATGGTTGATTAATGGCTTTGTCATTTCATGCCTATCTTGTTTACTTTGATATCTTTTTGTTGGATATTGATGAGGTACCTCTGGCTTCACTATGAAAAAGGAAGAGTTTTCTTCTTCTTCTTCTTTTTTTTTTTTTTTGGAGGTTGGGTGTTTTTTTTTTTTGGGGGGGGGGGGGGGGGGGGGGTGTGGAGAATGAGTGTGTTGTCTAATGCATGGATGTATGCCAAGAACAGGCTCTTTACAACTGTTGTGGTTATAAATCTCCAATGTGTACTGGTAGAGTAAGAGTATACGGACTCTTACGGTTCCTTGATTTTTGCTTCTTGAATTTTTTTCAATCCTACCATTTTTTTTTCTCAAACTCTAATACAGAATCTAGAAGATAGAAATTACAATGATACTAGAAGTTTATAACCCATAGGTTTTCTATCTATACTGGTGATGTAGGACAGCTACGGTCTAGGTTTCCTACACTTATAACAGCTAGGTATTAGGTTACCTAATGTTCAGCTAGTTAAGATAGAGGGCATCAACATACATGTCTTGTAAATAGATTGTTTAGAGCTAAATTTTATCAATCAATGATCAATATAATCCTCGCAGTGATTACTAACTCAACAATGATAAATAGGTTGACATAGGTTTTGACATTATTAAGGCAGCATTCGAAAATTTGTTATGCAGGTAATTTCAACACTCTTAAAATAATAACAGCTAAATATTAATGCATAAAAAATCAATTTCTGTGTTTCAGTAACATTTCAATATAAAGGATTCACCAATTTAGCTATGTATCAAAGGGGACAGGTCAGAATTGTCTATTGAAGTTACTGTGAACAGAAACCAGAAAAACAGAATAGAAACAAAGAGAGACAGTAATGTATGGTTGACTATCCAGCTAGGGTTCCTTTTTTTTTATTTTTTATTTTTTTTTTTTTTAATTTTTTAATTTTTTAATTTTTTATTTTTTTGGTAAAAACTATCCATCTAGGTTAGGTGTTATGATCTGAAAGTAAATATATTAGAACAGCACTGATGTAGCATTTAACGGTGACTGGAAATTAAATAACTGAAAAAAAATAAACATGTACAGAAGTCGCTGGTTAACTAGTAACAGAAACTTCAAGTACCCAATAGGTATAAGCAGAATTTTGTAGGGGGTAATGCAGTGGGGATGTAAACGTACGTGTGTGTGTGTGTGTGTGTGTGTGTGTGTGTGTGTGTGTTTAAGAGGGGGGGGGGATTAGTCTCGTGTGTGTGTTTCAAGTACAGAATATTCCCAAATAATTGTGGAAGATGCCAATTTTGTAGACTTAGAAGGGAGGGAATTAGTTGTTTCAGAAAAATGGAATGAGGAAGTAAGAATGAAACATATAAAAAGGGGTAGAGAATTTATAAATAACACAAGGGGGGATATTTTAGAAGAGGAACTGAGAGAGAGAGAGAGAGAGAGAGAGAGAGAGAGAGAGACTGATAATGATTTTCCATGTTATTTTAGTACACATTCTAGAAGTTACTTAACACAGACAGTTTCATTTAATGATTTTCCATGTTACTCTTTCTTCCTTGAAGCTACGAGGATGCTGTTGTGCAAGTGGTGCAACTTCTGTGTTCATGAGAAGAGAGGGATACATGCCAAAACGCCCATATCAAGGTCTGGCATTGGTACTCAAGGGATCTTAAATCTGCCCCTGAAAAGCTATATACAAATAATCTACAGACTTTGAGTCTCTTAATCAGAGCCAAGTGTAACAGGGTTTTATGGGAGAGATGGAAGAAGAGGAACAGAGAGGAAGTTTGAGAGCAAAGAAAGAGGAAAATGAAAAAAGAAGGCAGTGGGGAGGGAAGGCGGGATGATAAAGATCGCTATTCATGTGTTAAAAGGATTATTTGATCTTCTCCAAGGTGGGGATGGTAGCTTTCCTACATATGAATAGTTCACCCATATTGCAAAGACTCTTCTATAGAGTATAGATGATGTATCTTTGTCAAATACAAGTTTTGGATTCTGACAACCAGACTAAGGTCCAAAACTTTCCAACATGTTTATTTATTTATTTATTTATTTTTAAATTTCCCAACAAAAAATTCAATTTAGTATCTACATACACTATCATATTTTTTTCTTTAATATAGTTCCACAGTGGCAAAGAGACTAGAACTATTTTTTCTTTCTGATTTCATAGGTAATCCATAGTTTAATCCAGTGCAGTATTATTATAAGCTATATCACCTCTGGAAATTCGAGTTCTCTGCCAGAATGTAGGAATGATAACGTTATAACCATGTAAAAGTTATATCTAATGCATGAAAGTAAGCAATACAAGCACATTCCAGGGGACAGTATAGATACCCAGCACCAAGCTGAAACTCCAGGTCACAGAAGCGAGTCTTATGCATATCAACAGCTTCGAAATGAGGGAAGTCTGGGGGAGGAACCTTGCCCAACAAAACTTTTTCCTTTTGTTGTGATTCACCTGCTATGATGCTTTCCCATTTCTCAAGTGCTTCTTCCTCCCAATTTTCATGCCAATCAAATATGGGCTTGCTGTAATCTAGAGCAGATGGATCTTTCAAATCATTGCAAAATATGTCCTATAGGAATAGAAAAAGATAGAACTCTATTAGGTCTGCTAACATTATTATCAACCCTACGATGGGTAAACAGGCCCCTTACTTCTATGAGGAAATATCCAGGAGGATCAAGTTGCCTTGCTTTCTGCATCACCTGGTTGGCCGAGCCATAAATGTGATCTCTCAGTTCTGTAAGGGTTTGCCGTCCTTAGACCAAGAACTCTCAAGTCTAAAGTAAATTTCCACAGAAGATCAGCAGGATTAGATTGCAAACCAATTGAAACGTGAGAGGCCAAAACAAAACAACGATAATGCACAATAATAATGTGCAAGAGAATTAATTTGAATTCAACTGAATCTATTTACTTAGGTTCTCTTGGGTATGTATTATAGAATTAATAATATAATATATTATGATAAATGTAGTTTGATATGATTTATGATATTTATTTATATTTAAAATAAATTGATATAATTTAAAATTTACAAATAAGTTAGAAGGTGTTTATCATTATTGTGATAATCTATTATTATTTTTGGGAAAAAGACAGTTACCTCCTACTATACCTTAATGACAGTTGTCTCCTAAAATTTCAAGAAAAGACAAATACTTCCCCTAGAAACATTACTAAAATACAAATAGATCAGCATCATTAGTAATATTCCATAAGATACCAACGGAGGGAGGTCAATTTTTTTTAATGATCAAATTAACCCTTAATAATTTACTGCAAATCTTCTTCCCCAAAAAATCCCCATCCCATCGCCAACACTAATTATCGTTCCATGATATTCCGGCAAGAACACCAACGAAAAACCCACAATTTGAAAAAGCAACACAAAAAAAACCTCGCCTTCAGAAGAACCAGGTTGGATTCTAAGTGTTCTGTATTGATCTGTTAAGCCATTAGAAGAAGCAACACAAAACCTTCATCATCTATCTCTTTTTGTTCTTCAAGAAACCTCTCTGAGTCCATGAGGATGAGGACCCACCATTCATCAACCCAACTGCCATAGCCATCTTTTGATCAACAGAACCTAGAAACAAAAGCCCCAATAATGGATGAAGATGATGCAGATATGTTAAGCGAGAGGAAGACAACTTGAAATTGATACACGGATCAGGAGGACACCTCATCGTCTCATCCAGATCTGGTCTGATTCCTTGATTTCCCCTTCTTCCTCTTCTGCTCTCTCTCATGAGCAAGCCTGACAATTGATCCACACGAACTGCTCCGATTCCCTTTCCAAGATCTCGTTCCACTGGAGTTCTTTTCCAGTCTTCTTTTTCACTCCACCATTTGTATCTTGTTGAAATCAAGGGCGTGCAACCATTGTTTCCTGAAATTTTAAAAATTAGGTTTCTTGCACATTTGGGCTTTTGCTTTTGTTCTTATTTGAGTTCTTGAAACTTCTTCACTTCATTAAAAGATTCATTGTAAACGAAGTCAATGGTTGTCATTTTTTTTTCATGGCCCTATTGGATTATAAATGAATTTAGGGGAAGGAAGGTTCAAAATTTTGAAATTTAAGTTTCTGGAATTTTTTTTTTTTTTTTTTTGAGTGATGGCAAGTAAACCAGCAAGCCATTGGGCTATAGTTTCTGTGCAAAATCAATAATGGCAGAGAATAACTTCCAGAAGAAAAAGAGCTCTGAGTTTCTCTATCGGTGGCAGATTTTGTTAGATCTGTATTTCTCAAGAGCTCTAAGCTGCAACCTCAAGATTGACTCGAGGAAAGAAGGTTTTGGGGATTTCAGAGAGAAAAAAAATGCAGAAGGGGGATTTCTTGATTTTTGGTTGTTCGTTTGGTATTCACAATCACTGGCGGAGCTCTAATGGATCTGACTGGTGTAGATGGGAACAGGGGTAGATTTGTCAATGGAAAAGTTAACTTTAACACCGTTAAAAATTGGGGCCGTTTGTCTTTTCCTGAAACTTTAGGGGTGAACTGTCATTAAGGTATAGTACAGGGGAGGCAACTATCTTTTTTCCATTACTTTTTTATGTCTAGTGGTATTAAAGGGTTATTATTTATGACTCATAATTTATTCTCATAAATGATTTATTATAAATAATCCATAAACATAAATATAAAATATACCAAAGAGAGCCTTAAGTGATTGTGTTATTCCCAGGTTGACACTGAGAGGGGGGGTGAATCAGTGGCCACTAAAAATCCTTTCCACTATTATGATTTAGCCTGCTGCTATGGAAGTTGCTGCCAAGAGCTATTGATCACTATTGTTTTGTGTTGCCTTGAGCTGACTACTTGAGATTTTATCACAGTTAAATTATCAAATACATTTCGTGCACACACCAACCACACACCCACAGGTATCCATACCAGGGGCTTGGCCTGCCAAGTGTGTACACCCAGACCTGCAGCACACAGACTTCTAATCCACACTCATAAACACATGCACAAGACACACGATATAACGTGGTTCACCAATCACACACTGTGATGGTTACTCCAAGGGGCAATACCCTAACTAGGGTCTCGTATATACCTAATACTCAATAATAATGCTACGGTTGCACCTACAACCCCGATGCTACAACATCAACCGCATTCACAGCTACAACTGTGTCCTAGGCACCAACCCCAACTCCAGTCAAGCACCCACTTGACAGGTTACACAATATATATATATCAAATATGATTACAAACCCTTCCCATATGGCACTGATACAGAAAATAGAGTTTGTGTGCGAGATTACCTCCCGGTCTTGCTCACTACTGATGCAAGCCTCTCTGTGCTAGCATCTCGGCCTCCTCTCGGGCTACACAGGTCATTCTTCACCACAATGACTCCATTGGACGCTCACAGCTGGTCCACGCACTCTCTTCAAGCTTCAACGAAGCTTTCATGGCCTCACACAGGCAATAGGAGTCACAATCTCTCCGAGAAGCTTCAAAATAAGGTTTCCATCAAAATCACCATTTTTGGCTTTCTGCTCGAGCTCTAACCTCTCCCATAAGCATCTACATCGAAATACCTTTAGTTTGACATATTATAGGCCTCAATCCGAGATCAGACGGCTGAGATATGATCAAAAGAAGTTCGGCCACTGATAACATTCCAAATGGAATTTTCTACCTTGATTCCATGCGCCGCGACACACCTTATCGACGCCGCATCTAACGTAAGTATGCCACTGTTGATTTCTGATTGGTGGAGAAGGAATCATCTGATTTAGACCGCTGGATCGGTCAGATCCCGTCAGCGAAACTCGGCGCCACTTGAAGCCTTCAGATTGGAATCTTCATTGCGGCATTTCATCGAACAGATGATGCGCGCGGCTGCCTGCACGCGGGTGCTGTGCGCGCGGCAGGTGCTGTGCGCGCGGCTGCCTGCTGTGCGCGCGGCGGTTGCTGTGCGCACGGCTAGTGCTGTGCGCACGGGCTTGGCACGGCATGCTGGGCTGTGTGCATGGCCCTTGCTGTGCGTGCTGTTGGGCATGCTGGCATGGCCTGCTGGCCTGGTGCCGCGGGCATCTACCATGCTGGTCTAGCCACCCAAGGTGGGACCCACCTGGTCCCCACCCATTCTATCACCTCTTTCTCTCTCCTCATTTTCTCTCTCTTATTTCTCTCTCTTTTTTCTCTCTCTTCTTCTGGTCTTCCTCATCAGCTGGACTGCATTCTCTTCGACTGCTGCATCAACCTAGTCACCCTGTCTTGACTGCCCAGTCACCCTGTCTGTCAGAGGGTCCTACAAATACTTTCTCTCCTCTTTCTTTCTCTTCTTAGGAGCTGGCTTCCAACTGTCTGACCATGCTTGCTGTGCTGTCTAGACTTCTGACTGTCCAACCATGCCTGCTGAGCTGTCCACTCTGTCTGTTGTGCTGTCTGGACTGCTGATTGTCCAACTATGCCTGCTGAGCTGTCCACTCTGTCTGTTGTGCTGTATACATGTTCTACATGTCCTGCTGACATTCTCTCTCCTCCATATCATCCTGTCAACTGTCTAGAAGTTGCCAATTCTCTCTCCTCTATATCATCCTGTCAACTGTCTAGAGGTTGCCAACAATGACAATACATACAAAGTTGCCGTCAACAGCACAACTTGGCCAAGGTTCCAACAAATTGATCAAAATGTACGATGAAGAAGAAAGTTCACATGGTCTTCAAGGAAGCACATGATTATAGGGGATAAAATTGGCTGGACCAGGTCAGATCAATAGAGAGTGGGTCTAGATTTGATTTCTCGTTATTCGATCTTGGTCCAGATTTAGATTCAATCCAGATCCGTGGTGGTAAAACAATATCCAAACCAAAATCCTAGTGAATCCCAAAACAGATGCTAATGGAGTTCTAATCCCCTAACAGAATAACCTAAGAGAAGATCAGAATAATAGGATCACATAATTAGAAACACAGAACAGAAACAGAAAATCTCAGCGGTAACCGCCAAACCAATCAGAATAGGCTTCTTCAAAATTTTATCAAAATCTGATCTCTGTTAGTTAAAACTCGTTTTAAACGCGTACCGTACTGTCGTACCGTACTCAACTATTTAATATGCGTATTGCCGTATTGATCTCAAAAATACTTTAATATACTCCATACTCCAAACCTTGCCGTTTAAAACCCGTTTAAAAATGCGTACCGTACCGTATCCATATTTTAACGTATTTTAACCTGCATCTTTAATAAATAATGAATCGATTAATCCCATATTGTTTAATATTCTTATTACTTTCTACATGTAATCGATGTGGGATTAAAGGCTGCCACTTCCTCATAATTGTTTATAAACTCATTACTTTATTACTTGTTAGGGTAGGGTGTGAGTTATGGGTCATAACAATTGTATATTGTAAGCCACCATTGACTCTCTCTCTCTCTCTCTCTCTCTCTCTCTCTCTCTTCATATGGATTCATACTTAAAATCTTGGACAAACATAAAATATCAATTAACTATTTGACTGAAGATGATAATTCTCACCATTTTATGACCAAACATTTCATAAATGTCATCTGTTCCTATTGATTTAGGTATAATTTTCCAATAGATTTACATGTTTCATTAATGTAATTCTTCAATTTATGGGAGTATATTGTCGTTTTTTTCACCGTACCGTATTATATCTGATCCGTTTAAAACCCGTACCGGACCCTTCCGGGTCAGATTGGAGTTGGCGTCGAATATTGGAACCTTGAGACTAATCCTACTGCTATAAGGAATTCTAATACACTAGATCAGAACGGCAGTAATCGATTAGTACAAGCAAAAATCAAATGATAGGAATTCAAATAAAATGAAATCTGAAATTATTGAAGCTATCTGATTGCAATTTTGCAATTTAACAGAATGAATAAATCTTATGAGCAGTAACAAAATCTGAACATTGTAGAAACTGAAATCAGACAAACAACAGGATAGTGAAGTTGAATAGATCTTATCTGAATATCTGTAGCAGGATAGACAGAAAGAAGATAAAAGGCTAGGAATCCACCCAAGCCTCAACCAAAAGTCACCAGGTATGCTACTGAATCCACAACAGCTTAATTTCAGAAAAAAACTGAAACTCTATATGTTGCTAAAATTGATGTGCATATATTTACGGTATGTGCTAAGAAGACTCAATCAGGATTGATGAAGGGCATAAGTCATCAAACCTGATTGGTCAGTGAATAAAGAAAACAAAAACAGACTAACTAAACTACTCCAATCATGCAGCTCTACTCACCAGGATTCATAAATAAGACTGATAGCTTTGCACTTGGATTAAAGCATACTACGATAATTTTAGTGGAAGACTTAAACATCCATAGGATACACATAACATAATACAGCAGAAATCTGACTTCCATTAACTGGTGGCATTTACAAAGGTATTTACAATCATATTTCTAAAGTTTAATTATATCATACTGCCTGCCTCATGGACCAGCCTCCAATACAAAACAAAGTTACCTACACTCTATCTCTCACATCTGATCTCTCAGTACATACATATGTGAGAAACCAAAAAATATAGTGTGATAGAGTCTGTCGAGTGCAAACTCAATAGCGCCCACTGGCTCCTCCAGCAAAAACTCAAACTCATCTGAAAGCAATCATATAAGGTGGAATGAGCTATATAGGTCAGTGAAGAATTTAACTATCTTTACTTAATAGGACAATCAGATCACATGAAACATAGCATATCATTAACACCAGATTCTCATCATGTTTGATAAACGTTAATAATCCATGTCATGAATGCAACAGTCCTAATTATTATTCTAAAATGACTTAGGTATTCAGTCTTATGTTTGCTATTGTGCGCACAAGGTTGGAGCCATTATTCGCACAAACTGCGGTGTTCTAAACACCTGGATCCTAGAGATCTAGCCCTCGAAAAGGCAGTGAGTTCCCAGAACTCTGCGTCCTCTAGGTGGACGAATGACTTCCCAGAAGGCAATGAATCCCCAGGACTCTGATGCATTGCATCTCCACTCATTACCTTACCCCTTAATGAGGAGGGGACAGGAAACATGGGTGCTCTACCATCATTCTTAACTGTTCTTATCTTACATTCATCAATACTTCTTTCTTCATAACATCCATCTTTTGGTTCTTGGAGCCTTACAAAAACATCAATGATTCTGATATAATCCATTCATTCATTAGCTCGTTATTACTTTTAGGCTATGCATGCTGTGTAGTTCTTGCCTAGAATCGACATTCTGATGATGCATATCATTCATACAACACATAACATGTTTCCTGTATGCAAATTCTGTCCATCTTGCGTAACCTCAGCATCATTTATACATTAAACTTGATGCAAAGGTCAGGAAGAGCATGTGCAAGTGAATTCCAAGAAGGCATCATTCTGCATGAAACTCATATATTAGTATTAGAAAAAACATCCTAGATGAATCTTCAATGTTACTGTTAACCTCATACCAAAGATGAAAACATATCACGAATATCATGTCTCTTGTTTAATCTAAGAACTAAGAAATTAAGAAGAGTGTCATACCTTTTATTGACGATTTGAAAATATCTTTTGTTGAAGCACTCTACCTGTGATGAAGAACTCTTTCTTTTGTTGAAAAACCTTTGATGATTAGACAAACAAAGTCACTTGATGTCCAAGGATCTCACAAGCAATCAGGGTGCTCACCCCAGCTGGACAGGTATACCATATCTTGGTATTTTGAGCTTTTTCCTCCCCTTGCCTGTGTGACCTTGAGATGTTTTATATCTCTAGGGTGGAGATGACCAGCCATAAAGTCCAACCCTAAGTGAGATGCTAGCCTCCTAATGTCATATCCAGATTGCCTTTTGGCATACCTTGACAATTACCATAAGTGTCCCTAAATAATAAATAGGGACACAAAATACAAAACTACCATTTTTTTATAAAACCAAAAAGATTTTGCAAAGAAAAATAAAAATAAATAATATTTTATATTTATAAATAAAAAAATATTTGATGCAAAATCAAATACAATAACATTATTCAAATTGACAGTTTGTAGGTACGCGTACATTCTTATAATTGTCAAGTCACTGGCAATGAACATTAGGCACTAAGGTCACCACTCAACGTACACGTGGTCTTATCATGAAGGACTTCACATACCATATGTGTACTGACCGTCGAGAGACTAGTCCCCATGTCTCCTATAGTCTGAGCAATTTTGACTTGCACCCCTAAAACCTATCATGGTCCAATCAATGCCTATGTAAGCACATAGCGCATCATGATAGGTGCGGTCAAGCCAAGGACTACAAAGTGGCTCATTTGAATAATCATCTGCAAAACCAGTCTATTAATACAATAGACAAAAAACAATGGTACCATATAACAAATTTATAAGCCACAAAACATGTAAGCCACATGTCACATATATATACCAACAATTAGCATATCACATACAACATAACATCACTCTATCTATTCATAATCACAGTTCAGCATGTGAAACACACGGAATAGCCAATTTCACCAGTTTCGCAAGTAACCGAGACGAAAATAGGGTCGATAACCCTTTTCATCTCGGCATATACATGTTCTCGCAGAGATCTCGGCGAGAAATTGCTTTTTACTTTTTCTTTTCTCTTTATAAAAGAGAGAGAGGGCTATTCTCGGTCGAGAACTCGATCGAGACTGCTCCTTCCTCTTTTTTCTTAGTTTTTTTGAAGGTTTTTTCATTTCTTCCTCCATTCTTTCTTCGTTTGAACCTTTAACTTGCAACGGGTGGTGCTTCGGACTGCAGGGAATGCTGTAAGAGCTTCATATCAACTGTTGAAGGTAAGTTTCTTGCCGAAAAATGAGATTTTTACATGAGATTATGAGGGAGAAAAAAAAAATTTCTAGAATGTGATGAAATTTTTATATGTTAGATACGTGAGCTCGATCTATAAGCTCACGGTTTTAGATTTCGATTTTGATTGTTGTAGGTATTTTTTTCAATTATTTGCATTTAAAAATGAATTTTCAGCAATTAAAATTTAAAATAATTATTTATTATTACTCATTTGATGATAATGACCTATTTATATGTTAATCACCGTTGGCCGATCTACTGTCCTACGATTTTAGATTTTGATTTCGGTTATTTATGTTTTTTTTTTTTTTTGAATTATTTATATTAAAAAAATATTTTCAGCAATTAAAAATTAATTTAAAAATGATTAAAAATGCTATAAAATAGGGAAAAATAAGGAAAAATGTTCTGATCGCATTTAAAATATGAGAAAAATTTTGAAATGTAATTTCTGCGGTGTTCAAGTTTGTAATGTTATTGAAGTTTGTGTTTTCTATAAAACAGTGCTCGAAAATTATGTCGAGACCAAGTTCTGGGGCAAACGATGGGGGCGACGGTACCGGTTCCCGAACTGACCCTGCATGGCAGTATGCGACTGCCCTTCAGGGTGATAGGAAGAAGACCCAATGTAATTTTTGTGGGAAAAAGCTTCAGTCTGGTGGGATCACAAGACTGAAGCAACACTTGAGTGGATTGGGCAAAGATGTTTCCAAATGCCCGCAGTGTCCTGTGGAGATATCCAGGGCCATAGGTGAACAATTGAGGGGAGGGAGGCAGAGGAGGACAACAATGGAAAGAGAAAAATAATATTTTGAGGAGGCAATTCGAGGCACCATACCAGAATCCAATGAGGAACATGAGGCTGAGGGATGGGATGTAGAAGATATGACAGAGGCAGAGGCAAGACAGATGCGTCATGCGGCAATGGCTAGTAGAGAAATCCTTAGATCAGATGCAGAAAGGAGACGGACAGGAGTAGGTACATCTAGAGCAGGTGGCAGTGGTAGTGGATTTGCTGAGCCTGAGCTACAGTGACGGAGCAAAGGGATTGGTTCTTGGTTTTCTAGATCACGAAGTAGAAGGGAAGAACCTGTGCCTCAGCCACGGGGACGGGATGATTATGTTCAAGTTCTACAGCAAGACCCGGAGTCTTTACGAAGCAAGGTAGTAAGCAAAAAAAATAAAATAAAGGCAATGTTTGGGGGAAAGAATAGGGAGTCAGTAGGGTATTCTTACTCTAAGTGGTCGTTTTATCATGGCATCCCAGTAAACGCCCTTTCTTTCAAGCATGCTAAATGCAGTTGCTGAGGCAGGTACAGGGATTAGAGGGCCAAATCAATATGAGCTAATGACTCATTATTTGTCTCAACATAAGAAGGAATTACAAGACTGGATTCTAGGCTAGAAGAAGAATTGGGAAGATTTAGGAGTAACTATTATGAGTGATGGTTGGACTGGTCCTACCAGAAAGCCCATCATCAACTTCATGGTTTACTGTGATGGGAGGACGACGTTCCTTAGATCTATTGATGCATCAGCTGAAGTAAATGATGCAGATTATATTTATGGGCTGTTGCAAGAGGTGGTGGTTGAGGTGGGAGCTCAGAACGTTATCCAGATTGTGACGGACAATGGCAGTAATTTTAAAAAGGCAGGGGAGATGTTAATGAACAATGCCGACTACAATCTCTTCTGGACTCCATGTGCTACCCATTGTATTGATTTGATGTTGAAAGACATGGGAAAGATAAGTAAAGTCAAGAGAGTGGTTGAGCAAGCAAGACAAGTAACCACTTTCATCTACAACCATGGTTATTCCTTGAACATGCTCAGGGAGAGATGTAGAGGGGACTTGGTCAGGCCAGGCATCACCAGATTCGCTACGAACTTCATAGCATTGAAGAGCTTTGAGGCGAAAATGGCCGGACTCAGTGTAAGCACCCCATTTTTGCCACCCTCGGCATAAATGAACCAATATGGCAGGTTTCTGACCTTTAACCCAAAGATTTGTGATTCTCCACTAATCCCCACAGCAGGGTCATGGGCTATTATCTGCATAGATGCATAGGTCATAGAATTATCTTTGAAACGAGACCAGAATTGCTCAATTCTGATATCAAATGAGGAAGATACGACCATTTTAGTCGGATGATACATATAGGGGAGGTTTCTAAAATTATTATAAATAATAATCCCAGGGGCCTTCATGCAAATTATCCTAAGTCGGATTGTTTGAATTTCAAATCATCATATCTTGATCATCCGACATCGGATTGAGATGATTCCAAGACCATTATTCTTCATTCATGATGTTCTACAAAGTGGACGTAAAAAATCCCGGGTAGAAGTCACTAGTGGGTCCCATGCAAACTTGCATGCAAAATGATCGTTAGAACTTCAAAGTTTCATATCTTTCCCGTTCTACATCGGATTCAGATGATTCCAAGACTATTATTCTTCATTCATGATGTTCTACAAAGTGGACGTAAAAAATCCCGGGTAGAAGTCACCAGTGGGTCCCATGCAAACTTGCATGCAAAATGATCGTCAGAACTTCAAAGCTTCATATCTTTCCCGTTCTACATCGGATTCAGATAATTCCAGTCTCATTATGCTCCATTTTTAGTGCTCTACAAAGTGGATGTAAAATATTTCCGGTAGAAGCCTCTGAAGGATCTCATGCAGAATGGTCAGCCAAATTATCGATAATTGGTCCGCTTAAACTTCAAAAATTCATAAGTTGACCATTTTACTTCCAAATGAGGTGATTCAAGTTCCTATATTCCTCATTTTTAATGTTCTACAAAATGAATGCAAAAAATTTGGAATAGAGGCCATCGAAAAATTCCATGCGGGATAACAGCGGGAATGACCCATGAAATGACAAGGAGAAAAAACCCAGTTAATTCCAATCAGTCCAGTCAACTCAGTTCAAACCAGTTTTGGTCCAACCTAGCTCAACCCATATCAGTTGTCAACCTAAGTCAGTCTCAACCCATTTCGAATCAGTTCATCTATGTGCACAATATTTATATTATATATTATATATATATATATATATATATATATATATATATATATATATATATATATATATATATATATATGTATATGTATGTATGTTATTAAATATATGTGTATATATGTATATAATATATATTATTATATGTAAATGATAATCCAAAAGATTTTGAGAAGAAAAAGGAAAGAGGGGAGAGAGAAACGTGAAAGTGAAGGGGGATTTTGGTTTTGGAGATAATCCAAAAGATTTTTGAGAAAAAAAGGAAAGAGGGGAGAGAAAAAAAACGTGGAAGAGAAAGGGATTTAGGGTTTTGAGATAATCCAAAAAAATTTTGAGAAGGAAAAGGAAAGGGGGGGAGAGAGAAAACGTGAAAGAGAAGGGGATTTAGGGTTTTGAGATAATCCAAAAGATTTTTGAGAAAAAAAAGGAAAGAGGGGAGAGAAAAAACGTAGAAGAGAAGGGGATTTAGGGTTTTAAGATAATCCAAAAAGATTTTGAGAAGAAAAAGGAAAGAGGGGAGAGAGAAAACGTGAAAGAGAAGGGGATTTAGGGTTTTGAGATAATCCAAAAGATCTTGAGAAGAAAAAAAGAAAGAGAGAGGAATAAAAGAATAAAAAGAAAAGAAAAAAAGGGGGAAAAAGATTCCCCTTCACGTTTTCTAGAAAGAAAACGTGAAAGAGAGAGAGAGGAGAAAGAAAGAAAGAAAAAAGGAAGGAAAGAAAAAGGAAAAAAAAAAGATTTTTTAGAAAAAAGGATCTTCTAGAAAATGAGTGAAAAATTATAAATAGGCAAGAGGAGGAACCTTTTTTCCAGACCAGAGAGAGAGGAGAACGTGGGTGAGGGAGAGAAAAACGTGAGTGAGAGAGAAAAGAAAAAAAATCGGAAGAAAAGAGAAGAAAAGAAAATAGAGAGAGAGAGAGAGAGAGAGAGGTGTTAAGAAGAGAAGATTTAGAGGAAAAAGAGGGAGGATCAGAGAGGCAGCAAAGAGGATGATGAGAAGATGCAAAGGAGAGAAGGAGAGAGAAGAAGCCTGAGGTAAGAATCACCCATCGCTTTTGTCAGTTTATTTTTTCAAAGTCAAAGCATACTGCAAATGCATGTCTGAGATTGGTGTCTAGCATTAGGAAGATGCCTCTGTTTGCCTTAGGTTCCTTGAGACAAAATGTTGGCCTCTGAGTCCTCTTTCTGACCATGTATTCGGATTTTATTTTCATGAGCTATATGATTTTATATTGATTTTATAGTACCACTGGCCAGAATCTGGAACAGATCTGACCAGTGTATTTGTCTGCACTTGGGGAATGTTTTCGACCTGCCTATGGTCTCTTTCAGGATTAGCTTCCTTGAGACAAAATGTTGGCCTCTGAATCCTCTTTCTGACCATGTATTTGGATTTTATTTTCATGGGCTATATGATTTTATATTGATTTTATAGTACCACTGGCCAGAATCTGGAACAGATCTGACCAGTGTATTTGCCTGTACTTGGGGAATGTTTTCGACCTGCCTATGGTCTCTTTCAGGATTAGCTTCCTTGAGAGAAAATGTTGGCCTCTGAGTCCTATTTCTGACCATGTATTTGGATTTTATTTTCATGGGCTATATGATTTTATATTGATTTTATAGTTCCACTGGCCAGAATCTGGAACAGATCTGACCAGTGTATTTGCCTGTACTTGGGGAATGTTTTCGACTTGCCTATGTTCTCTTTCAGGATTAGCTTCCTTGAGACAAAATGTTGGCCTCTGAGTCCTCTTTCCGAGGATATCTTGTAAGAATTTTTTGAGTAAGTACAGTGCCCTATGTGCCCATTTTGGTCCAGCCTGACAAAGCTGTTATCTTGCTGCATGTTCCATCATGTTTTGATTGATTCTCATATGCTTTGGTTGTTTCTCACATGCCATATTTGATGCTATATTTATTCACATGCTATGTTCGGATACTCGTATGCATACACTACTATAATTGGAATGGTCACACTGCCATAATTGGAATGGTCACACTACCATAATTGGAATGATCACACTGTCATAATTAAAATAATCACATTGCCATGATTGGAATGATACACATGTTTATTGCCATATTTGTCTGCTACACTTGCTCACATGCTATATTAAATGCTTATTGTCACAATTAGGGTAGAAAACCCTAAAAAATGGAAAGAAAACAACATTTACGGTAGAAAACCCTAAGATGGAAATAAAATAACAATTAGGGTAGAAAACCCTAAAATGGAAAGAATGTAACAATTAGGGTAGAAAACCCTAAAATAGAAAGAAAGTAATAATTAGGGTAGAAAACCCTAAAATAGAATAAAATAATAATTAGGGTAGAAAACCCTAAAAAATTGAAAATAAAATAATAATTAGGGTAGAAAACCCTAAAATGGAAAGAAAGTAACAGTTAGGGTAGAAAACCCTAAAAAATTGAAATAAAATAATAATTAGGGTAGAAAACCCTAAAATGGAAAGAAAGTAACATTTAGGGTAGAAAACCCTAAGATGGAAATAAAATAATAATTAGGGTAGAAAACCCTAAAGTGGAAAGAAAGTAACATTTAGGGTAGAAAACCCTAAGATGGAAATAAAATAATAATTAGGGTAGAAAACCCTAAAATGGAAAGAGAGTAACATTTAGGGTACAAAACCCTAAAAAATGGAAATAAAATAATAATTATGGTAGAAAATCCTAAAATGGAAAGAAAATAACAATTAGGGTAGAAAATCCTAAAAAATGGAAAGAAAATAACAATTAGGGTAGAAAACCCTAAAAATCGAAAGAAAATAATTAGGGTAGAAAACCCTAAAATGGAAAGAAAATAACAATTAGGGTATAAAACCCTAAAAAATGGAAAGAAAATAACAATTAGGGTAGAAATCCCTAAAAAATGAAAATAAAATTACAATTAGGGTAGAAAACCCTAAAATGGAAGGAAAGTAGCAATTAGTGTAGAAAACCCTAAAAAATAGAAATAAAATTATAATTAGGGTAGAAAACCCTAAATATGAAAAGAAATGGCAATTAGGGTCTTGCCATGCTTAGAAGATAGCCTACTAGATCATGCCATATAGGCTCTTGCCTTATTTGCAATACATGCCATATTTGAAAGATTTTTAAACAATCTTACTGTATGTGAATTTCTTGTCATAAATGTTTTATGTGCCATATTTAGATAGAATATTCTATTTTTTTGGCAATAACTTATTTTATGCAACACCCTAGTCAAACTGCCATATCTGCACACTTCTAGAAGACAATCTAGGCGTGGGGACGTGCATTTAGGCACCCACATTCTTGGGAAGGGCATAATGGGAATGATAAAATCTTAATAAAGAAAGAGAATGCCTTGCCAAACTTTCCAAAATTATAATTCAGAATGAAAAGGGTAATTTAGGACGATTTGTCCCTTGGCAAACCCTAAACCTAGAATAGGTTCTAAACCCTAAACCTAGAATAGGTTCTAAACCCTAAACCAAGAATAGGTTCTAAACCCTAAACCTAGAATAGGTTCTCAATCATTAACCTAGAACAGGATATCCACCAATCAAGCCCGAACTACGCAGATTCTGATTCCTAGGTCAAACCCTAGGATACATAGGCCATTTGGGAGAAACCCAAATTCGGATCCACATCTTAGTCCACTTGGATTATCCATAGATCCACTAGGATATTTATCCACACTTTTAGTCCACTTGGACTATCCATAGATCCACTAGGATATTTATCCACATCTTAGTCCACTTGGACTATCCATAGATCCATTAGGATATTATCCACATTCCAACCCAAATAGGGTTATTCTTAGATCCATTAGGACTATCTATCAGTCCACATGGACTATCCAGATCCTAACCCATAGGATTTCACAACCATTCAAGCATAAATTTCAACTTGAACAAATAAACTTAATCATGCACAAGCATAAATTACATCCATAAACTTTAATCACACCTGAACTACGATGGTGAACCTGATTTTCGGAATAATTCCGTAATACGTAGGCAATCTGATGGATACAGATTCGGTTCAATGATATCAAACCCCTTGGTTTGGTTCGGCTTAGCAAATAGAGTCTAGCATAGGAAAGGTATAGGAGACCGATTTCGATCGGGCGGTTTGGGTGCCTAACCCCTTCCCATAACCGTAACCTGATGCTTACCCAATCTCTGATGGACCAGAATTCCAATCTAAGGGTCATGAGTCAATCGAAGTCTTACCTTGGGGTGAGATTTCACATTTCTAAGGTCCTAGACCTAAATCTAGGTGGCGACTTCTAAAGATTTTCATCTTTGTCCTCACACTCAGATCGATGTTTGCATCTGAGGATTGGTTTTCGTGGAGACAATCAGCTACCCCTAGGGAGTGGAAGCACAGAGTACCATCGCTTCAGACGAATTTTGGCAAAATGTGAAGGTGGTAGTCAGGGTGTTGCATCCTGTAGTACATGTGTTGAGATTGGTATACTGAGCGAAAACCTACCATGCCACTTCTTTATGCTGCTATGGACGCATTGAAAGTACGTGTTAAAGCTTTGATACCACGTGGCTACAAGAATTACATAAATATCATCAATGACTGATGGGAGAGCCAACTCATGCATCCATTGCATAAGGCTGGTGAGTAAATTTGATGATGTATTTACTCTAGTGTTACTTATGTACCAATATAATTTTTATTTGCTTTAATCATGTGTCCACTGTCAAATATTTCAGCATACTATTTGAACCCCAAGTACCAGTATACGCATGTACTTGGGACGAACGCAGAACTCATTGAGGCAGTGAAGCTAGTGGTTGCAAAGTTGGAGCCAGATCCCCAAGCACATGCATTGGCAAACCAAGAGGTGAGTTGTGTGCTTCAATTACTGAAAATATGATCGCCGTGACACTAATTGTACTGGTTACTGCTATTGCTAATGCGGCAAAACTATATATTGTAATTGTAAATATTTATAAGTTTTCGATTATGTGTAAATTAAAACCTTCAGGGAAGCCCATGGGAGTTTTGGGTTCCCCGCTGCAGTGGCTGGACGTGACAAAAGTGATCCGTGTATGTATTACGTTTAAATGACATACAAAATTAAATTATCTTATGTTTTATGTATTACGTTTAAATGACATACGAAATTAAAATATGTTATTATTCTTATGCAGCTGAATGGTGGGTGTTGTATGATAAAGATGCACCTGCTCTGAAGAAGATAGCAAGTTGAGTGTTAGCTCAGACATGCTCTGCGTCTGGCTGTGAGCGAAACTGGAGTACTTTCAACCTCATTCATTCAAAGAGGCGGAATTGACTTGGCTCTCAACGGCTAAATGACTAGGTCTTTGTGCATTACAACATGAGGCTGAGGGTGCAAAACATGTTCCATGATAAGGAGGATGATACCCCGCTCGAGCTCGCCAACATCTTCCAGCTTGACTCTAAAGAGGAAGATCCATTAGTAGAGTGGGTGCGGGATAGGGGAGTACCTGTGATGGACGAGCCCGGGGGGATGCCTGACTCCCATTTGGCCAGTTATTTGGATACTGATGTCAATGAGTTTTTAGCCTCGGAAGAGGGTCGAGTCCATACACGGTCACCCGTGCCGTTTGACCCTCCTACTGACACTAATACAGATGATCCTGAGTGGAGTTGGAGTGGTAGTAGAGCTAGTGGTAGTGATCATGGGGGTGGGCGTGGAAACCCAGGTGGAGGTCGAGCCACTATTGTCAATATTGGGACTGATACAGAGCCACGAGCATCACCTATTAGATACACTGGGGAGAGCCAGTACACTCATGCAACACAGGATGATGACCATGGTGCACGTGCGCCATCCTCATCACATAGACCAACTTCGTATTCGCGTAGGCCTCGGCATCATTCCCATTCTCAACATGATGAAGATGCTGATTGTAGTAGCACGATGGATGTCGACGTTGATAGCCTCTCTTCTGGCTTACGAGGATTGAGTGTGGAGGAGAATAGCAGTTACTGCAGTGGACAGGAGCAGTGGAATTTTCCTGGATATAGCACTGGTTCAGCATACACCTCAAATGATTATGTTGATATCAACTTCGTCCCCTATCCCACTGCGACTGCATATGGTTCTTCCTTCGACGATGGTTCAGATGCAAGAGCACAGACACGGAGTCAGAGTGGATCAACCAACTTCTATTCCGTTCCATCAGTACTTCCGCAAGAGTCTACGCACTAGAGTACTACTTCAGAAGTTTTTCCATTCTTCCCAAAGATAGGCATCCTTCGGACAGCTACTGATGTTATATTTATGAATCATGTGCAAGACTACCAGAACTACTTTGCATCAAGAATGTCATGAGAAGATTATGTTGCTCAATTAGAAGACAATTTGCGTCGACAACTTTCCCAGATGTATGATGATAGTAGGATGGATCATCCATGACACTCTATGTATTACTAGACATTGTATCTGTATGAAGATTGTGGAATTGTGGACTATGGGCACAGGGGGACTATGGGATCATTCAATATTGAATATTTGAACTATGATGTAATGATTTATAATGAAGTGTTATTTTGTTTCTCTTTCCCCTAATGCATTATGTTATTATCTCATTTGCCATATTTGATTGAATATAATAGCTAATATTAACCTAAATTTACAACAGACTTCAGCGATGATTGTCAAAACATGGGTGTAAACCCAAACAACCACAAAGAGTCATTATTTTTACAATTTTATACTCTAAATGTGTTTATGTATGTAAAAATGAAGTTCCCCTGAAGTTGGAGACCTAAAAAAATGCATTTTGGTCACCGAGACAGCCTTTTTAGCTGTCTCGGATAAAATACACTGTCTCGGCGAGATCTCACCAAGATCTCGGTTTCGGAGGAGGCCGAGACTCCTCCGAAACCCGAGATTTTAAACCTTGGTGAAACATAGCAACACTTCACAACTAGCATAACAGAATTCAGATCAGCATGACAGTCGCTGCATTACACCTAATTTATCACATACAAAGTAAAAATGGTATAAAATCCTCACCAATTGCTGTAATGTTCGAATCCTACAAGTGAACAGCAGATTTGAGTGCAAAAACCCAATTCTGGTTCCTACATGAAGGGAAAAGAATATATAATTTAATAACATTGGCCTTAGATTGCCCAACACTGATGAAAAAGTCTTAAAATAATATTCTTAACATGATCCAAAGATCTCGGGAAGACCAGGGCAGAACTGGCCAAAAATAAACCTTCAAATGGTCAAAATAAATTGGCTGAAAGGTTTGGCTTGGTTTGGTTGGGTCCTAATTGCTGAAATTTCACTTCCAGCAACTGAGATTCACTGAATGGGAGTGAATCCCCCTAGAATTGAGCTCCAATTTCAACTCTTAATATTCTCTAAGATCAATTCACCCTAAAATTCAAGCAATTAACCTAACTGTCTAAAATGCTATCCATGGTTAGGCTTTATAGCCAGCAATGGCTGAGAGAAAACAGGTGCAACAGGTAGGATCCTTGGAACATGAAAAGCCTCAACTACTACGGGTCTTCTGTTAATGAAACTAATCAAGAGGTAAGTTAAATTCACCTCCAAAGCTGAAAAACAACCTGGACAGCAGACCTTTTCTGCAATTTTTCTTGTTCTGACAAATTCGGTTCAGCAGTATACGTCCTCAAATCAATTTTGACATCTACCAACATGCAAGGATCACAAGGCTTCTTCCAACAACACATAAGCTACAGCAGCTGGGTCCGGAAACCCAATTTGGTTACAGCAACAAGAAGAGGGACTTAGAAAAGCAAGAACAGGTTCTGTTTTGTTTTTTTTCCTCAACAGATCTTAAGTGGCTCACTTAGATAAATAAATAAATAAAGCACATGATTCATTTGTATAAAGTCCAATCACTTAGATAACAAAGCCCAATTGATGTCTACCAACTTCTTAAGCCCCAAAGCCCCCAACCCATCCCATCCCTTCGCTTTGATCCACAAACCTTCTTCCAGCCTAGATGATGATACTGAGATGTCTCTTCCCCAGCCTGCCCATATGAAAACCTGTTGGATTTGTCTAAAGTTTATTGACTAGAGAGACCCAAATGGTAATAACCAATAAATTCACATGGTAGACCGCTAAATAAATTATCAATCGATTGATTTATCGACCAGTAAAGCAATTTTGAGATTTTCTGGATGGATTAGCCTAAGGCATTTGGACAGCTTTTTGGGCTGACTTTCATTCCATGCCATATATACAAATAGAGTCCACTTTGCCTGCCAAATGGTTAAGTCTTGGTTTATGTGTATAGTTAACCATTGGTCCAATTTGACTTAGTCTCTTAGCCTATGTCTTTTTGGGTTGTGAGAATACTTTGGGACTTACAACCTAAGTTCGTCTAAACATATACAAGATGAAATCATAACCTAGGATTACAATCAAACATCTAATACATGTCTTCAATTTCATGCTTTGAGATGCACTTTTTTTTTTTTTCCTTTCCTTTTTTTTTTTTTTTTTTCGTAAAAAAGTTTGAGATGTTTGAATCTTCATAAAATTGAGGTGATATTTGATCTTTCGTCTTAGGCTAAAACTTTATGACTAGTGTCACTTGAGTCATTTGGGATCTACCATGGATCCACTTGAACTTCTATTTGAAGCTTGAGCTCAATGGCATGCTTCCCGATGCTTGGATATTGTTCACTCTACATGATGCTTTGGGGACCACTTGGTTATTTCGCACTTGAATAGGCTGTTAGCACCGAAACATATAAACCAATTGTAATCATACAACACCATTAGCTTGGGGGACCACTTGACTTTTTATTCAAGTGTTAGCACCAAAACATATAACCAATTATAATCACGGAATTTTACCCCAACACCATTAACCATATTAAGCAAGAAATCCTACAGCCAATTGGGTTGCTATTGCAACATCCAAAAAAATATATATATATTTAATTGAAATTGGACTCAAGATGAAATCTATAATGGAGTCAAGCTAAACCCCAAAAGACAAGTAGCTCTGAAGCCATGGAATCAACAATATCATTCATTGCCTATCTATGTTCCAAAAATGTTTTTTTTTTTTTTTCTAATTATGGATGATATCCTTCAACTTGTCTCTATTTCACTCTATAAACCAAATGACATACTTGGGAGGAGACATAAAATACTCAAATGACATAATGATAAAATCCAAAGTTTGTGTCCGTGTGTATTAGAGGAAGAGAGAGAGAGAGAGAGAGAGAGAGAGAGAGAGAGAGAGAGAGGGGGGGGTCTAAAATAGAAAACGTAATTAGTAACCAATTTCGAAGTCAACTTACAAATGATCAGCATTACATTCTTGAGATGAATCCGAAATTAGTCCCCAATTTCAATGTTTAAATCAGGATGATTACAATTCGATGAGGAATTTGACTAGGTAAGGAATTGAATGAGTCGCAGACATATACATATAGACTTAGATACATGGACTCCAATGAGACTCAACCATTTCCATTTGTCCATTTAGAGTAACGCTTCAGTGAAACACATTCGAATACGACTATGTCTACTGTCGAGGAAGAAGGGTTTTCCCAACTCGTCCACTCTGCTATTTGAAACCAGTCTATAGTCCTTTATTCATTTCTGAAGGCAAGTTACATCCAATCCCTTGTACATATAGGTGCAATGAGGCTGCTACAGAAATTCAATTTCATGAGCTCATGAGACCTCTGTATAATAGAGTGTGTGGCTAATGGAGAACAGAATTGGACGGAGACCACAAAAATTAGCGAGCATTAACTATTTCATGAAAATACACTAACTCATAATTCCAATATCTCCAAATCTGCAAATGCAATTTCAGACTCCATCCAAAATTCTGCTAGATTGTAATGGTGGAAAATGAAATTGCATTTTTAGGGGAGATCCCCAACCAACCGTTAAAAAACGAAAAAAAAAAAAAAATTTTGATATGTTGTAGATTCGAGACTGATGAAAAACAGGGGAGATATGCCCCATTTCATCTATTGCTGCTAGAATCCGCGGTCATGATCTTGCATAGAAGACAAATAGACAAATAAAAGAGGTTGGGCCCTGGGCCTGGGACCACTCTGATGTTTAAGTCAGAATTTAGAACAACAAACAGTGAGATCAATCAACTCAACACTTTCAGAATTTGAGCTGAGATGATATAAATAGGAATAGTAGAAAGTAGTAATAAGTGGAAAATGTAAAGTCATCTAACCTTCAACTCTTTTTTATTGTAGTAGTAGTTGTAGTGATCTTCGCTGGATTTATCTTTCACTTAAGCATGGTATGGTGGATGCGTGTTCAGTTTGTTATTTACGGACAAGCCTGGTCTACCCCCACTGGTTATGGGGGTAAGAAGAAAGCCTATGTGGCGGGTTCTTAAAGGCCAATATGGTCGGATCCACATCCTCTCCACCCAGTGGTTCGGGAGGAGAGGTGGCAACCCATTGGATGGGTGATCGGATGGAGGGCTTGGATTCACCCGAGCCCCAGGTGTTGGCCATCCAATGGGATTGCCGCCTCTCCTCCCGAACCTCTGGGAGGAGAGGATTTGGATACAATATGGTCGATGCCTTGAGGCTCTGCGCAGGTGCAGGGGATGGCGAATGAGTGTTCGGTACGCTATTTGCAAACAAGCTGAGCTTTCTCCAGAGGATTTTACACAAACCAACGTGGCAGGTTCTTATAAGCCGATGTGGTCAGTGCTTTGAGGCTTTGCGCAAGCCGACATGTTGCACTCCCATTGGTTGATGTTTTGTCAAAAATTCCGCTCTCACATTGGTTGATATTATTTAGAATAAATTTCAGCTACCCCCCATAATAGTTTCGAAACATCACCTACCACCCACACCTTTCAAAAAACATCAGCTACCACCCAAACGTTTACCACCATTAATCAAATAGATCCACTCTGTTTAACCAATTCCGTTAGTTGCTGATGTCATCTAAAAATGAATTTTAATTGGACAATAATACCCTAACAGATAAGTTGAAAAATCTTTTTACCCTCCCTCAGTTAACTGACCCTAAACCCTTAAATGGTCTCTCTCTCGCTACCCGTCACAGCCTCTTTCCACCTTCCTGCACCGCCCCTCCTCTCTCTCTCTCTCTCTCTCTCTCTCTCTCTCTCTCTCTCTCTCTCTCTCTCTCTCTCTCTCTCTCTCTCCACCCTGCGCACACCACCACTGCCTCCACCGTCTCACACCGTAGAGCGAAGGAGACGAGAAGGAACTCGATAGATAAAGTCGCCGGCAAGTGAGACGACCAATAATCTTTTTGTTCTCTGCTACCTCTTTCTTCAAAACCAAAACCTCCCCTTAGATTTGTCATCTTCAACCTTCTTCATGGCCTTCTACTGCTCCTCCAAACCATGAGCTAGAACTGGGAACCGGTCGTGCTACCCAAGTCTAAGCTCAAGGCTTTGGCGCTTTGAGATCCGAAAGTTGTGAACCAGGCTCTATGTGCGGGCAGTGATGTTCAAAGAAGAAGAAGCAGATGTGCCGGCAGCATCCCAAAGAATGGGTTCCTCTCTGTGTCACCACTGATTGCTAGAATTCACTCTTTCAATTTCTTCATCGAGCTCTCGCTTTGTCCCAGCTGCCCTAACCCAATTTAGTTGCAGAAAATCCCATTCCACTAATCTTTCCTCTTCGTTTGGATTCTCCGAAATTACCTCCTTCCCCTTGTACCTATCCTTCTCCAGCGCACACAATAGATTCTTCCCTGAAATATCTTTCTCTTGAAAACCCAATTTTGGATTCTTGCAAAGATAGCTCAGGATCAGTTCTTGTTAACCCAGTTTCCCAATTCTTGAAGCTTTTGAATGGAACCCATCAAGACCTACCTTTGAATCGCTTAGTAAATCGTTACCCTTATTGGAGAAACCAATTTTCGCATCTGGGTTCTCGAGATTTTGAATCAAAACCTAATTTCTCTATTTTAATTCCAAATATCGTCATTAATCTGAAATGATGCTATGCTAATTTCGTAACTTTTCTTTTTCCTGAAAACTAGAAAAATAAGAAGAAGAAAGAGATAGGAAAACAAGAAGAAGAAAGAAGGGTTATTTTAGTAATTTTGTTAGTTTTTAAAAAATTTCAATTAAAAACATAAAGGCTAAAACGGTCTATCACTCATTTTCGTCACCTCCGTCAGTTACTTGGGTGTAATTGATGTTTTTTGAAAAGTATGGGTGGTAGGTGATGTTTCAAAATTATTATGGGGGGTAGCTGAAATTTATTCTATTATTTATATTCAACACCATCGAAGTAACTGTATATACTTCACTAACCTTCTTTGGAGCCCGGGTTGGGATGGCAACAGGCATTTGGTGGCCATCGTAAAGGGAAGGTGGAAAAGGAAGTGCGACAACGGGACTCTAGTGAAATGTTAGGGAAAAATCACTTTCACACTTGATCAAACTTATGAGAAGGTAACAAGTATACCACAAAAAATATTTTCAGTCATCAAATATGTGCAAATAATGAACATAAATCAACCACACATGAGACATAAGAATTTAACGTGGAAAAACCTCTTCAAATCGAAGTGTAAAAAACCACTGGACTCAAAAGCCCAAATCGAAACTTCATTATTATCAAATAGAGATTACAAAACCTAGTTCCAATTCTTTGAAATGGGTATACAACTAATAGTAACAAAAAGTAAAACTATTACTTGAAGAAACAAAGAGATGCAGAAATTTCACCCAAAGAAACAGAGGCTATTGTATAGAGCAAATAACCTGACTTAGAAAACTCTAATAAAAAATCTGACCGTACAGATTGACAAACTATGTGTCTTCTACTTTCTGTCGAAAAATCAGCCCAATCGGACACAGATGACCTCCCAATTGTTGGCTTGATCACGGCAGCACAAATCACCTGCGCCCAGAAAAACTGCCTCTCTCTTTCTCTTCTTCTTATGTTACTAAACCGTAACCCGAATCCGTTTTTACCCTATTTAAAAGGTTAAATATAAGGCAAAAGAGAATGAGCTTAAATGGACTTAAAACACACCAAGGTTTGGGCTTTTATCTACATAGGAAGGGAGTCCAAAAACCCAACAAATCTCCCCCTCACGACTATGTGGAGGAACTCGCCAAACCAGTGATCAAGCAACAAGTTTCAAACTTCTCTCTTGGTAAAAATTTATCAACATATCAGCACCATTATCATCCATATGAACCTTCTCAAGTTCTAGCAATTTATCATCCAAAGCATCGTGTATCTAATGATACCTCACATCAATATGTTTGGACCTAAAATGAAAGGTTGAATTCTTACCGAAATGAATAGCACTCTGACTATCACATAACAATACATAGCTCTGTTGTGTAAAATCAAGTTCTTGTATAAATTTTCGCATCCAAATTAACTCCTTACTTACTTCAGTAGCAGCAATGATAGTAGATAATGCAACACACTTTTGCAACCTAGATTGCGAAGCCACTGCTCCCCCTGCAAAGTTGATCAAGTAACCCGAAGTAGACTTCCTTGAGTCAACATCCCCTGCCATTTATGAATCTGTATAACCAGTGAGAATTGACTTCTCACTTTCAAAACAAAGCTTCAAATTAGAGGTGCTACAAAGATATCTCATAATCCATTTCACTGCATTCCAATGCTCTTTTTCTAGATTAAAAAGATATCGACTGACTGTGCCAACGGCATGAACAATATCTGGCCTAGTGCATACCATTGCATACATCAAACTACCCACTGCTAATGCATAAGAAACCTTTTGCATATCTTCTTTTCCTTCTTCAGTAGAAGGATTATGTTTGGTACTCAATCTAAAGTGTGAAGGAAGAGGAGTACTCACCATTTTAGCATTATTCATATTGAACCTTTTAAGTATCTTTTCAATGTACTTCTCCTTTGATAACCATAACTTTTTGACATTTCTATCACGTACAATCTTTATACCAAGAATCTATTTTGCTGGCCCCAAATCTTTCATAGCAAAAGATTTGCTCAAATCTTGCTTCAACCTGTCAATCCTGGAAGCATCTTGACCAATAATATGCATGTCATCAACATAAATCAACAAAATAATAAAATCATTTTCAGAAAATTTACGAAAAAATACACAATGGTTAGAAGTAGTTTTCTTGTAGCCATGCTCCCCTATAACAGACTCAAACTTTTTGTATCACTGCCTCAGTGCTTCTTTCAAACCATATAAGCTTTTCTTCAACTTGCACACAAGTTTTTTTTTTTCCTTTTTCTCTAAAACCCTCTAGCTGCTCTATGTAGATTTCTTCTTCTAAATCACCATAAAGAAAAATAGTTTTCACATCCATCAGCTCAACTTTCAAATCAAGACTAGCGACCAAGCCAAGAATAACTTGGATAGAAGACATCTTCACAACTGGAGAAAAAATTTGCTCAAAATCTATCTCATTTTTCTGACTGAAGCCCTTAACAACCAATCTAGCTTTATATCGTGGGTGTGAAGAACTATCATTTTGCTTCAACCTATAAATCCAACGAATTTTCAAAGCTCTTTTTTCCTTTGGTAACTTTACCAACTCAAATGTGTGGTTGTCTTGCAAAAATTTCATCTCATCTTCCATAGCATCAACCCATTTACTCTTGTATGAAATTTTCATAGCTTGTTCATAACACTCTGGCTCTCCCCATCAGTGAATAGTACATAATAAGCACATACTCGTTTGAAGAATACCTTGCAGAACTTTGATGAACTCTTTCAGACCTTCTTTGTGAAACCACTGGTGGAACTGTAGGTGTATGTTGTTGATCATCAATATTATCATCAGAGGGAACATCTACATCACACACATCCTCTACATTATCACTAGCAAGTCGACCACCATCGATATCAATCTCTGTATCATCATGAATTGGATTTGACCTACCTAAATGAATTGTATCTAAATCAGTCAAGTCACCATTATCAGTAGACACTGTCTTCTTGGCCTTCTCAATATCATTAATTGTCTGATCTTCACAGAACATCACATCACTGCTTTTAATAAGTTTCTTCTCAACTGGATCATATAACCTATAACCAAGATCATCTAGACCATAGCCAAGAAAGATACATTGTCGTATCTTCGCATCTAGCTTCGACCTCTCATCTTTAGGAACATGCACAAATGCTTTACAGTTAAAAATCTTCAAGTGATCATATGACACATCTTTGCCAAACCAAATCCTGTCAAGAACATCAACATCCAAAATAACAACAGGAGATAAATTAATAATGTGTATTGCAGTAAGCAATGCCTCACCTCAAAAAGATTTAGGTTAAGTGTGCATCTGAAAGCAAACATGTCACTCTCTCAATCAAAGTCTTGTCCATCCTCTTAGCAACACCATTTAACTGAGGAGTCTTTGGAGGAGTTATCTGATGTCTAATACCATGTTGTCTGTAATACTCATCAAATGGTCCACGATATTCACCACCATTGTTTGATCGAATACACTTCAATTTTTTTTCAGTTTATCTTTCAACCAATGCATGAAACTTTTTGAACATCTCAAGTACTTGATCTTTGATCTTTCGAAATATAAACCCAGAATTTTCTGGAATGATCATCAATAAAAGTCACAAAATAAATAGCACAATTATGATTACGTACCTTCAAAGAACTGCAAATATCGAAATGTACAAATTCTAACAAATCTGATTTTCTTAAGGGATGATGACTCTTAAAAGAAAGTCTATGTTATTTTTCAGCCAAACAATGAGAATATCTTTTCAACTTTGCATTCTTTAATCTACAAATAAATTCTTTTTAGCCAAAAGATTAAGCCTTTTCTCACTTATGTGACTAAGCCTCTTGTGACTCGGTGACATGATCTTCTTCCACCACAGTAATTTCACCCTTAGAAAGTTTAGCTTCCATTATATAAAAACTGGAATACTTTTTACCATGAGCTACAATCATGGAGCCTTTAGTGAGTTTTCATTTTTCATTACCAAAAATATTGATATAACCTTCATCATCAAGCTTCCCCGCTGATATCATGTTTAGTAGAACATCAGGAGCATGTCTCACATCTTTTAATAATAAGGTTGTTCTATTGTTAGTCATCAAACGAACATCTCCAAAATCAATAACCTTTGACAAACCATCATTACCATCTTCAAGATACTGAAATCACCAGATATGTAAGAAGTAAAGAACTCCTTCCTTGAAGTAACATGATGCGAAGCTCCACTGTCAACAATCCAACTTGTCTCATAACAAACGATGATAAGATCATTAGAAGAAACAGAAGCAATATGATCACTATTCTCATGATTGTTCTTGTCTTTCTTCAGATTTTCATTCTTCTTATCTCTTTTATATTGAAAATAACTCTTCTTGATATGTCTCAACTTGTGACAATAATGACACTTTTTATCTTCATATCTTCCTCTTAACTTGTTACGATTTTTATCTCTACCCTTTAGACCGTTGCTTTTACTTTTTCCCCTATTCTCAATGTATAAAACCTCAAATTCTGACAATGAACCTTGAGACTTTCTCATCTCTTCATTCATAACACTACTTTTTGCCATCTCTATTATCACAACACCATCCCGGGTCGAGTTACAAAGTGATATCCTAAATGTCTCCCAAGAGTCTGGTAAAGTACCTAATAACCAAAGAGTTTGAATCTCATTACCAAACTTTATATCCATAGTCGACAACTGTTGAAGAACACTTTGAAATTCACTCAAGTGATCGATGATAGTACACCCTTCATTGTACTTTAAACTCATCAATTTCTTGATCAAGAACAACTTGTTATCGGTTTTCTTGGCATACAAAGATTCAAGTTTATCACATAAGGTCTTTGTATTTGTCTCATCACTAATGTGATTAAGGACATTATCATCTATCAATTCCCTGATGTAGCTAAAAACTTGTTCATGCTCAAATTTTCATTCCTCGTCGGACTTAGATTCAGACTTTGTTTTAGCAAATACGAGTAAATACCAACTTTTCACATATAAGAGATCTTTCATCTTTTCTTTCCATTTATGATAGGTAGAGTCATTCAAACTAATCATTTTACTTGTATTTGACTCCATTGTTTAACCAAGCCAATACAATAGAAAATCAACGAACTTGATTCTGATACTACTTGTTAGGAAAAAATCACTCCCACATTTAATCAAACTTATGAAAAGGTAGCAAGTATACCATAAAAAATATTTTCAGTGCTAATAATATGTGCAAATAATGAACATAAATCAACCACACATGAGACATAAGAATTTAATGTAAAAAAACATATTCAAATCGAAGAGTAAAAAATCACAGGACTCGAAACCCCAAATCAAAACTTCACTATTATCAAATAGAGGTTATAAAACTTAGTTCCAATTCTTCCAAATGGCTATACAACCCCAATAGCAACAAGAAGTAAAACTACTACTTGAAGAAACAAAGAGATGCAAAAATTTCACCCAAAGAAACAGAGGCTGTTGTACGGAGAAAATAACCTGACTTAGGAAACTCTAATAAAAAATCTGACTGTATAGATTGATGAACTATGTGTCATTTACCTACTATCCAAAAATTAGTCCAATCAGACCACAGATGACCTCTCGATCGTCGGCTTGATCACGACTATGCAAATCATCTGCGCCCAAAAAAATTGCTGCTCTCTTTCTCTTCTTCTTATGATGCTAAACCCTAACCCTAATCCATTTTTACCCTATTTAAAAAAGTTAAATATAAGGCAAAAGGGAATAGACTTAAATGGGCTTAAAACACACCAAGATTTTAATTTTTATCCACATAGGAAGGGAGTTCAAAAACTCAACAAATCTCTTCCTCCCGACTATGTGGAGGAACTCGCCAAATCGACAATCAAGCAACAAGTTTCAAACTTCTCTCTTGGTAAAAACTTCGTCAACACGAAAGGCTTGCATTCGGGGGGCTGTAGCGAGAGACTCAATGAGATAGAAGGCAATAAGAAAATATGAATTAACACACACGTGGGTAAAACGTGAATGAGAGAAAGGAATTAGGGCAATTTGGGTAATACGGTGCCCATTCTTAAAAAAATATAAAATAAAAAATAAAATAACTAAAATAAAAAAAGATGGGTGTTACGCACAGTTAGAAAGGTGTAAGAGTGCTATTTTTTTTTTCCCATTCGTTTTGAAGAAAGCATACTATGGCAAAAAAAAGGCATATTCAAATCATCTCCTCCAGGGTGGAGAGGCGACTCTCACCAGTCGATGCCCGATACGTGGGTATTGGCCGGATCTGAACCCTCTATCTAAACTGATGCATAAGCCGATACCCCCTGTCGGCTCACCTTATCGATTCGGATGGAGGGTTCCGATCTAGCTGACATCTACGTGTCGGACATCAGCTGGTGGGAGTCACCCTCCTCCTGAACCCCTGGGTGGAGAAGATTTGGATCCAAAAAAAGCACGGCAACAAAAGTAATTTAATACGAGTTTTAACTATTATGCCTAAGATAGGGTCAGTCAGGGCCAACTTTGGTCCAGATCGGCCCAATCAAGGTCAATAAAGATGGAGTTGTCCTAGGTTAAGATATATCAACCATACCTATCTAGGGTAGGTTGGGCTTGGGTTGATTTAACGGGACCTATGATTGAGAGTGACTTTTAAAAAACCTAATCCAACTTGGACTGACCATACCCCTAACTGGATGGAAATAGATCGTCTTCAATCCATCCAGTCGCGATCGGATGGACTGGAATCACAAGACACACCCCCCAATGTATTGGTAGGCTTGTCCTTTGATTCCAGTCCATCCATTTGCGGCTGGACGAACTGGATGGACTGGAGATGATCTCAATCCCTAACTGGACACATAATTTTTCTAAAACAATGGTAAATTTCAAATGAGGTACCTAACGTTTGATGAAATTAAATTTATGGCACCCAATTTTTGAAAAACTATATTTGAGGTTCCTCACAATTTATATTTCCAATTTTAATTATCTGTGAAATCCAAAAATTTTGGTCTTTGCTTCTCCCCTGTTCTCTGTCTTTCTCTTTCCCATCACCCCAGCTTTTGCATCTTCCCCTTCCCTTACTCTCTGCATATCACCCTTATCTGTCTCTTCCCTGCCGCCACCCCCACCCCACCCCACCATGCCCTCTCCCCTTCCCTATCCTCTCCCCCTACCTGCGTCAATCTCCACAACTAATCCTATTTCAAGAGCTCCGGAGATAGCATTTGAAGAAAAAACGTTGATCGAAGTAATATCGTTCGGGTCCATCTTTGCTTTTTGCATCTGATGGAATAGAACAAGTGCCTTCCCTTCATTAGTTTAGGAGCAAATAATAGGTATGGATTTTTGGAACCAACCCACACATTAATAATCAGAGCTGGGTATCAGGTTTGGAATCTACTAACTTATTGGGGCAGTTCTAAGAATGACCCTAAAAAACCGAAACCAATAGGAATCGAAATCGATTTCCCAGAATCGACCAAATTTACACCCTTGGATGGTACACATGCAACATATGACCATTTCTTGAGTGACAATATAAAGATATATCATCAATGCGGTACGAGCTTAGAGGCTCTAATAACATATTATTATATTTAGCCCACAAGCTTAATTTCATTACTAGAAGAGGCTTAAATGGTGTATGAAATAACCCAAGGTCCAAACATTAATCGATATGAGATTATTCCCAAGTAACATTTCAGAAGGAAAAAAAGGACTTGGGAGGAAAACTTTAAACTACGGACATTCATATGGTATTGATGGAAAAATACTAATTAATAACTATCGCCATCTTGCATTAAATATGGTCTTTCTTTCGCGTACTGTCCCCCTCATGCATCATATATAATGCATTTTTTAAAACCCACGGAAAAACAAAGAGGGGAGAAAAAGAGGAAGAAGAAGATGAGGTTCAATGATTCAGATGACCATCAGCATGTTTGATCTATACATATATATAGATATATATATATATATATATAAAGAAGATGAGGTTCAATGATTCAGATGACCATATATATATATATATATATATAGAGAGAGAGAGAGAGAGAGAGAGAGAGAGAGAGAGAGAGAGACGACAAGGAAAAAATGACAAAGGTTGGGTCAGGCTTTTAGTCTTAGGGTTACTCTGATGTTTAAGTCTGGACTCCGAGTAAGAGAGTTAAAGGGTCGGTCCGGGCCAGTTTTGGTCTGGACTGAACTGGTGTCGGATTTTATAAGTACAATCCAAAACATGTCCATTAAGAGTTCGGGCTGGGTTGGGTTGCGCTAGACATAATAACTAATGGGCTGGTTCAGTGTCTGTTTGTTATTGAGTTGGGCTTATTGAGGTGATTTCGGACTGGTTCGATCCTGATCGGGTTTATCAAGCTTATCGGACCTATTTTATATGTAAGACATATATCCTATTTTATTATTTCTATCTATAAAATTAGCATCATTCCTTCTATATGTATGTAATTCAGTAAATTGTAATAATTAATATATTTTTTTCAACTATAGATTCACATAATTTTTCAAATCAAGAAGTGAACTGTAACAGTATAACATAATCCATTAAAATTAAGAAACTGGACCCGGACAGACCTTACCGATGTTCAGGTTGGGTATTATCAGTTCGGGCTAGTAAGGGCTTCTTAACTGGCCGGTCCCGTTTGGTTTTGGTCTGGGCTGAATCAGTGTCAGACTTTACCAATCAGACTGAAACCAGTTCATTAAGGCTCGGTTAGGGCTGGGTTCGGGTTATATTGGGCCGACTCGGTCCGTGCTACCAGGCCGAGCCCATTTTTGACACCCTTAACTCCAAGCAACAAATAGTGAAAGTGAGAGAACAATAGAAAGTAATTAAGAACAAGAAAAAAATAATGAGATGATTTAACCTAGAGATTCAGATTATATTTATGGGGATTTTGTGTGGGATCCACATCCTCTCTTCCCAGAGGTTTGGGAGGAAGAGGGACGTCCTCATTGGATGATCGACATGTGAGACTCTGATGGATCTGAGCAGACATTTTTGGATTCACCCAAGTTCTATTTGTCGGTCATCTAACGGGGCATCTCCCCTCCTCTTAAACTTCTAAAACAAAAGATTTGAAGTGTCCAACACGTCTTTGCAGTACAAATTCAAAGGATCGATAATCAATTGTATACTTTAACGGATAATATGGGATACCGGATAATATGGGATACCCCCAGTAAAAGAAGGATTATACCCCAATAACAATAGAGCTAAAAATAATCATGTGTCACGTTTCCATACCGTAGAGTTATTTATTTAGCACAAATCTTGTGGGTATTAAAAAACTAACTGGTTGAGATCTTACTCCGCTGCCTTGTGTTGAACAGAAGAGTTGAACCCCCATTAAGAAGTAATTATTTCTGTCAGATCGATTCAAAATTTTTCACTGTAACAAAACTCGTACCCTTGTCCTTTCTTGGTGGGTGCTTGACTGTAACTTATAGCGTTGTCCTTTTAAATAAATGATCACCTTCTAGAAAAAAAGAAAAAAAAAACATTTTACATATTTTAGTAATTGTTTGCTATCTAGGGGAGGACCTCCATCCATTATCTGTGCCTCGGTGGATAACTATGGGCCAAAAATCATGCCCCCACCTCTAGTAATTATTTATTTAATTTAATTTTTTTAAAGTATTCTACATTATTGGAGTCCATAAGAGAGAGGGTTAAGGCACACTATTTGATAGGAATCAAATTCATGACCTTCTAGTACCTGCCCTCAACAGTTAAGACAATCATTACTTTTATATATATATATATATATATAGAGAGAGAGAGAGAGAGATGAATAACATTGCTATCTTTATCTTTCTACAAGAAACATAGATGCAACCCTCAAAGATGAGCCATCAGAATTATAATTGGCAAGTGTTTTTTTATCACACATAGGGTTGTCATTGTTGATAACATGTTAAGGTCCGATATGTGGGAGTGTTACGATACATGTGGTAATGGTTTCATAATGAAATTCCAAAATTTGTCTAGAACTTTTTACTTTGAGGTAGATTTTGATACGTTCCATAGTGGTTTTGTGTAAATATTTTAATATCAAAATGTAGAGTATCGAGTTAGCTTTGAAACGCACTTCGTTGATTTTAATTTTGATGTCATATGAAGAAGTTATAATTATTTTCATGAAAACACATCAAAAAAATCACATTCTGAAGACCTCTCGGTAAATAGTGATATGACAGGGTTTTTTGTTTAATAAATCTTAAAGAAATTTGTCTTTTTCTATAAATATGGAAAGATAAAAGCCTTTCTTTTTTATTCTAAAAAGTGGGATAAAGCAAATCCAATGGAGTAAGAAGTTGCCACGTCAACACAAGGCTGATCCAATGGCTGAAACCAAAAAGAAGGTTCTGACGCAAAAGATTCTCTTGCGTCAGATCTGATTAGATGATACAACTTATTAGAATGTAGTCTGTCACATGGAAGCTCATTTGATTGCATGTAGCGCTAGTGCATCATACAAAATCAAAAGATTTCATTCTTTGAGCTCACATTAAATTCATTTGAACTTTTTGGTAATCAACGTCAGATGATCCGACGGCCCAGAGTCAACCCACCCTTTTGAAGAAGATCCAACGGTTGAAATTCCAGCCGACATATGGTGGTATAACAAAACATCACAAGAATGGATCAGGACCACTCTTTTGCATTAAATTGTACATTGATCATCGGCCGAAAGTATTTTGATAATTTCTTGGCCTATATAAGTCCGATTTGAGCCAATTTTTTTTTATTTCCTTGAAATTCAAGCCAGAACGTCCCTGCAATGTCAGAAGGAGAAAAAGAGAAGAAGAAAATAGGGTTTTGAAGCAAAAACTCCTATTGATCATCGATATGGCCTGTTTGATGATCTGATCGTTCTCCACATTGATTTTTAGCATTGCTGAAGCATCATATGGTGGAGTATCGTTGGTGGAGATAATCCTATTACTTATATTCATATCTTTATCAGTCTAGGATTGTGATTGAGATGTAAAACCTAGACTGTAAATGTAATTGGGATGAGAATTAAATTTTACCATTATTAATTGTAATCATATTGCATGGGTGCATAACAATGCTTGGGATTGTAGCTCTTACTTCTTGTGGATGCAAGGATAGAAGTAGATTTTATTTCTGGACTGTTGTAGCAATCAAAATTTGAATTGAAGCGTATAGAGTAAATACAAAGCCCTATTAAGGCATTACTCTGTAGACTAGGCTTTCATACATTGTGTTAGTGAACCACGTTTATCGTATCTTATCTATTTATTTTGTATATTGGAGTGTATGTGATTATTTGTAGGATGGGTGTGCATTACCTGATAGGCCTAGCCAATTTTTTTGTTGTGAGGTGGGTATGTATACGACTGTGTGATACTAGCAAAAAGGGATTACCCCAGTTAGTTTGTGGTTGCCGCTCAAAGAAATTTTTTTTTGGATACATTGATTCACCTCCCCTCTCAGTGTCGACCTGGGAACATCATGGAGAATCTCCACAACCATGGATTAGAGCATTAGATAAGAACCTATCAATAGAGAGAACGGTCGCAGCATTTGTATTCATTTTGTAGGAAAAACAAAGGTAATAATGAATCATAAAGAAAAACTATATATAGATAAATGCCTTCACAAAAGGATTACAATCAAGAGATATAATTGCATATTGTCATTTGCAAGGAGTTTATTGTGTGAATGTAATAAGCTTTTGTGAACAGCTGTCTCGTGCGATTGTTGATTGTCCTGCCAGTTGAGTGTCCTAGGCACGTAAGAGGTTATGGGTTCAACTTCTTTCACATATTGTGCCTTAATATCAATCGATAGACAACTAAGAGATGTCATGGATTTAACTGTTCTCACATACTGTGTCTTAATTTCACTCCCCCTTATTCCCTCTAACCCCCTCTCTCTTGGTGTAGAAGTTGCCTATGGACATCAGTACTAAAGTAGGATGTCCAAAAGAAAAAAAGAAAGTAATAAGCTATTGACATGGTTTATTTATTTATTTATTTTAATTTGGATAAGTAAAATAAATGTAGATGACTAAGTCGGGTTCGTTAAGACAGTTTCTTGCATTATGGAGCACCCACAACCGTTGGACAAGTCATTCGGCAACATTTTTTTTTAGGTATAAAATGATTACAACCCAACCGTTTATAGCTTGATAGAATTATTTTTAAATTTCATATAGTTGATTTTCCATTAATGTTTCCCTTAAAGATTCTATTTGTTTCCTTCTAAATTGTTCTATACAAATGATATTTTACATAAAGATTTTTCTATTTTTTTATATATTTCATTTTATTTTATATCAAATCAAACAATGAAAAAATTGTTTCAATCAGATTTCTTTTTCTTTTCCCACTACTTTACATGAAAACAAACGAAACCTCTTTACCATTTGGTTACTCCATAGTATCGAGATTAAGATATTTAACCGTCAATACTTTTCGATCCTCTTTTGGAGATAAAATTTTGAAGGATAAAGCAGTGGTTGAATTCATCTCACCCTTATGTCAACCACCAAACCATGAGTTATTGAAAACAATGGATCGAGAAGATTCTATTCACTAATAGATGATATTATGGAATATAGTCGTACAGATAGCTACCTTCATTATTATTAGTCAAAGAAATAAAAAAAAGAGATCAAAGAACTGATGTTTTCCTCGTGAGAAACACCATTTTAAATTGGGTCAAATCCGGAGGGTAAAAATTGTCACTTTCTTTCTATGAAATATTTTGTCTTCTATAGGCGCCAGGAAAGTAGAGCGGTTCATCAATGAATGGCGGACTGCGTACGCACCTCGAAGAATGATTCATCCGGGAAAAGATGTTTCCCAGTGAGGCACTTCTGTAATGAGGATATTTTATTCATTCAATTTAGATTGGTATGTATTTTGATTTATTCAAAATATTTTGAGATACACGTAGATCTACTTTGAGTGGATAGAATCCTCGCTACAAGGGTTGATTCACCGTTTATCTTTCATTGAATTATATCACTGTTCATATTTGATGGGTTTTACATTCTAGAAATGGGTCTCATACTATATCAATTGCAATGGGATCTTATGAAGGGTACATGTGTATGCAGGTGATCCGAATTCCATACCTCGGCTTACTTGATTACAAGGAAAATTAAAGAAAAACTAAGCCTTATAGTTAGCTTATAATTACTTAAACTTCTTTATTCATTACATTTTTTTTAGATTCCCCCAAAAAAATCAATCTTACATATCTTTTTCTCCCTGTTATTTTCAAATCCCTAAAATACCCCTACCCCTACCCCTACCCCTACCCCTACCCCTACCCACATACCCAATGGTTGCTCGATCGCTCTCTTGTCCATTCTCTCTCTTTCCTACACCCAACCTACCCTCCTATAGCACCCACATTTTCATTTCAAGTCTTTGTGTTTTACTGGATTTCACAGAACATTGCATTTTCTACAATTTACATTTTTCCAGTTTTTTTTTTATTTTATTTAACCAAACGACATGTTTTCAAGTCTTTGCGCTTCTCTTGATTTTTACTGAACAAAGCGTTTTCTATAATTTACGTCCAGTTTGTCTTGTTTTAACCAAACAACGTGTTCATAGGCCTTTACGTTTTTCTTGATTTCGCCAAACACTGCCTTTTCTATATTGTACTCTTTCTCCCTCATACTCCTTCCTACATCACACCTTGACACAGGAAGGGAGCATGAGGGAGAGAGAGTGGGTGCTGCAAGAGAGTAAGTTGGGTGTATGGAAAGAGAGAACTGGTAAGAGAGCAACCGTGCAGTCATTGGAGATTTAGGGATTTGAAAAATCAAGGGAGAAAGAGAGGTGGAAGATTGATTTTTTTTTTTTTTTTTTTGGTGGGTGGGTGGGTGGGTGGGTGGGGGTATAGGGGAGTTTTTGAAGTTTACAAGAAGTGAAAATTTTTAAATCAAAAAAAAGAAACATTTATAGTTTAATACAACATAATTGTATAAATTACTTAAATTTCTTATTATAGTTAGTAATAATAGATGTGAAATTTATTTTACTTTTAAAATACAAGAGATTTGGATGTAAAAATCAAATGTAACTTAATAACTAAATATGGAATGCTTTGGAGTTTGTTATATACTCATGTAATAGCATGTGCTGTAATTATTACATAAGTGTTCTATTTTTAGTTTAAAAATTTCACATCCCCTCCCTTTAATTAATTCCACTTATAACCAAGGGAAGCCCACGTGTGAGCAGCCCATTGTTGGTAAACTATGGTGATCCAAACCCATCACTAGACTTAAAAACAAAAAAATGTTTGCCACTAAAAAATGGTCATATCTCAATAGATAGATAGTTTTTTTTCCTACTTTGTTTATTTTTATTTACAAGAGGATCAATACGCTAGCATTATCTATTGGAATCATACACATATCATTCCATCGAGAATAATAGAAAAAGAATCATCTAAATAGAGGTGAGAATAGTTCACAAGCATGTATTTGTATCTTTGCTGGGATACCATCACCGTCTATATCCAATAGATCTATACCACATTAATGGTAATTAAATCCTATGGAGAGTACATATATGAACCGAACTCAGTGAAACTGGTAAAGTAATAAATGAGTAGAAATAGTGCGTTTATATATTACAAAAGATAGATGTAAGAGTCTTTGTGTACCGTATTGTTGTTGTATTCTTCCTATTCCATCAACTTACAGATTTTTCTAAGTTTGATGGAATGGCAAATTTTGAAAACTGAACTTGATTCTGCCATCAGCAAATGAATGTAAAATTTGAAAACTTACCCTGACTTCAACAGCGGTTAATGAATGTGCATGCATTTATCGCGTGTATCCTTATTCTACTGACACCTTTACTGCTGTTGTTTCTTCACAATTATAAGTGAGATATTCCAAAGTTTGACGAAATGGCAAATATTGAAAATAGAGCCTGACTAGCTACAGCAGTAATGCATTCATTTGCATGTCTACCACTGTCCTATAAATAGTTGTGAGTTCTCAAGTATTCTTTCTCATCGTCCCATTGTTTTAGGGTTTCCTTTCTCTCATCAATCATCTCATCATGGCTAGGTTTATTCAACACAAGAAAGAGGCAGTGTGGTTCTATGGTATCATCTCCATTTTCTATGACACCATATTAAATCCTCCACACTATACTGAGGATATGAGAGAGGAAGCCCTAGAGCCCTTGGACCTCAATGACAGAAACCTGATAGTGGTGGACGTTGGTGGTGGAACTGGCTTCACAACTACTGGTGTTGTTAAACATGTAGATGCCAAGAATGTTACCATCCTTGACCAATCTCCTCACCAGCTTGCCAAGGCAAAGAAGAAGGAACAACTGAAGCAGTGCACCATCATTGAAGGTGATGCTGAAGATCTTCCCTTCCCTACTGATTATGCTGATAGATATGTGTCTGCAGGAAGCATTGAATACTGGCCTGACCCACAGAGAGGCATCAATGAGGCATATAGAGTCTTGAAACCTGGTGGTAAGGCCTGTATGATTGGCCCTGTGTATCCAACCTATTGGTTGTCTCGTTTGTTTGCAGATATGTGGATGCTATTCCCAAAGGAAGAAGAGTATATCGAATGGTTCAAGAGGGCTGGATTCACAGATATTCAACTGAAAAGGATTGGTCCTAAATGGTTCCGTGGGGTCCGTCGACATGGACTGATCATTGGATGCTCTGTAACAGGAGTGAAGCCAACAGCAGGAGAATCTCCTCTACAGCTCGGTCCAAAGGCAGAGGATGTGAAGAAGCGTGTGAGTCCTTTTGCGTTCCTTGTCCGATTTGTTATCGGTTTTATGGCAGCACTATACTATGTTCAGCTAACTAATTACATGCGCATCAAAGATCTGATTGTCCCCAAAGGTAAACCAATATGACTATATGAGAGAGAGAGAGAGAGAGAGAGAGAGAGACTGACTGTGTGTTGTTTCCTTTTTCTTTTCTTTTTTAAAGTAAAAAGATTGGCAATAAGCTAACCTGGATGCTAGTACCAGTTGGTAATAAGGGAATTAGGTGGACAGTGTTTGTGTAGCTAGTAAGAGAAATGAAATAAAGAGAGTTTGAACTATCTATTTATGGATAAGGAATAACCAATCTATATGTATATCTTCTCTCTTGGTTCTAGGATCTTTGCAAGAATGATGTCTTGGTTTGTAATGGTTTATCTTATCAAAAAAAAAAAAAATTTACCAAAAAATAAATAAATAAATCAATAAATCAATAAAATACCAATCTCTATTTGTACCTGATTATCTACAACTATATATATATATATATATATATATATATATATATATATATATATATATATATATATATATATTTTTTTTTTTTTTTTTTTTTTTTTTGATAAAAAAATAATTTATGGAGGTCGACCTAGGAAACACAAGGATTCTGTCGAAGTGTACTTGATCTCAATTACTTTTTGTTCGAAGGGTGATATGTGGTTATGGATAAATCCGGACAACACTTAATCAAAATGGGAACCTAGTGTTATTAATAACATCATGGAAGTTTATTGAAAATCCATTGCCATGTAAGAGCATGCATGCCATACACAGTTGGAGCTGTCGATACAATTACCGTTGAAGCAATTGCAGCGATTCCGTCCGCAATATACATCTAATGTTGGTTGTTTGTCGTTACTCTCTTCAATGAGTTTTTGAACCATTTTTTTCCAAGCACGCATAATTCGGATACAAATCGTTACTGCCATCTTTTTTGTACTGAAAAGTATGCCGACGCCAGGCTTCTCGGCTGATGAAATCCTCAAAACCCTTGGAAATTGTCTCTCGATGTAGCCTTCTTACTTTCATATTAAAACAGAAGAACTGAAAAGCTTAATTACATTTTTTGTGAGAGATGGTATTTGTAATACCGTAACTCAATCTACTATTAAAAACAACACAAAGCTGAAATATCTAAACTGAGATTCAACATAGTCAACATAGTTGACGTGGCATCTACATTGTACACCTGGACGATCACTGTGTAATACGCCCCCTCAAGCTGAAGTCGTAGAGAATTGAAGACCAAGCTTGCTGATTCGAGACTGGAATTGGGCCTTTCCCAAGGCCTTTGTAAATATGTCAGCCGGTTGAAGTTGAGTTGAAATATGTGTAGTACTTATGCGTCCGACTTGGATTTTCTCTCGGATTATATGACAATTTAGTTCAATGTGTGTTTAGTTCTCTCATGAAAATTGGATTTGTCGCAATGTGTAAGGCAGCTCGGTGGTCACAATAAAGATGCATTGGTGATGAATGCAGAAGACCAAAGTCAATAAGCAAAGAACGTAACCATGTGAGCTCGCATGACGCAGCAGCCATTGCTCTATACTGTCAAACTGGTATAGAACAGAGAACTCGAGCAATTGAATTTTTCTATATTTTGATGAACAGTTGATACAAAGAATTTATAATACAATTGGAAAGACTAAAGGGTAAGAATGTAAAATCACTAACACTAAAATATCTACTTAAATACAACATATCGTAACATATCATAACATGCCCCCTCAGTTGATGGAGATAAACGGCGGAGGCCAAGTTGCTAATAAGAAAAGAAAGCGGTCCATGGCCTAAAGCCTTTGTGAGCAGATCAGCCAGTTGGAACTTTGATGAGATATGATAAGGTTGAATCAACTTTTGTTGGATCTTTTCTCTTAGAAAATAGCAATCAATTTCTATATGTTTGGTGCGTCCATGAAACACTGGGTTTGCCAAAAGCTAAAGAGCGGATTTATTGTCACAAAAGACTGATATTGGGAAATGATATAAGAAATCCAAATCAGCTAATAAAGACTTGATCCAAGTAAGTTCACATGTTAGGGTGGCAAGAGCACGGTACTCGGCTTCTGCGGAGGAGCGTGAAATTGTATGCTGCTTCTTAGATTTCCACGAAATAGGGGTGGATCCAAAAAATACCACATACTCAGTCGTGGACCGTCGAGTAATAAGGCAGCCAGCCAAATCTGAATCACTATAACCGGTGAGTACCGGTAAATTCTGCTGAGGCATATTGAGACCAAGTGACACCGTGCCTTTGAGATACCGTAAGACTCTATGGGCAGCTTGGAGATGTGGTTTGCGAGGCGAGGTCATAAACTGGCTCAATACTTGCATTGAAAAACAGATATCCGGTCTAGTGACAGTTAGGTGAATCAAGCGGCCCACTAGTCTTCTAAATGATGTTGGATCAGCTAACAATGGGCCATATTCATTATCAAGTTTAAGGTTTTGTTGGAACTGGGCTTGCTTGCAAGCAAACCAACATCTTGTAAGATATCTAGTGCATATTTTTGTTGGTTAGTAGAAGCCCATCTGAAGTTGTAGTGACCTCGATGCCCAAAAATATGTAAGACGGCCCAAGTCTTTTATGTGAAAATAAGAGTGCAGCTGGGTCTTGGTGACTGTAATATGAGCTCCATCCGAACCCTTGATGATAATATCATTCACATAGACCAATATAACTGTAAACACATGCCCTTTCCGAAAAGTAAAAAGTGATACATCACAAAGAGATTGGCTAAAACCCATTGCAAGAAGTGCATCCACAAATTTCTTATTCCATTACCGAGGAGCCTGTTTCAGTCCATATAAGGACTTTCGAAGCCGACATACCACACCCGGAGGCAAAGGATGACCCTCAATAGTAAAACCAGGTGGAGCATGCATATAAACCTCTTCATCTAAGTCACCATGTAGAAAAGCATTTTTCGCATCCAATTGATATAAGGACCAATTCTTATATGATGCAAGAGCAAGTAAACACCTAACAGTCACCAATTTGGCTACGGGTGCAAAAGTCTCATGGAAATCTAAACCCTCTAATTAAGTGAAGCCTTTAGCCACCAAACAAGTTTTGTAGCATTCTATTGGGCCATTGGCATGTCGTTTGATTTTAAACACCCATTTCCACCCAAAAGGTCGTTTGTGGGGTGGTAACGACATAATGGTCCAAGTGTTATTTTCGGTCAATGCAGCCATGTCCTCAGCCATGGCCTTTTGCCACTGAGGGTACTTATGTAAGACCCGCACACCACGAACCCGGTCTAACCTTACATTTCGTATCGTGACTAGTCTACATATCATGGTCGAGCCAAGTGGACCAAGTGTGTGAAGAAACCCAAGACCCAATAAGAAATTTTACTCAAAAACAGTCAAAATGAGGGTAGGGTCGCATGCCTAAATAGGTAGGGTCGACCCCACCCCAAAAGAAGTCCAACCCATGACTTTTTGGTCGTGGGGTCGCAGGGGTCTCGGATTGTCCGACCCCCTCATCGACCCCCTAGCATCGACCCTAGGAAAATAGCAAAAATAGCACTAACCGAAAATTAGGAAACTTTCCTAATTTCTATTGGGACATTTCCTAAACTCAATGGGACTTATTTTGAGAGGTTTTTCTTTATAAATATGACATCCCTAAGCCGCTTTCACTCCTTTTAGAACCCTAATTGAAAGTAAGAGAAAGAAAAGAGAAGGAAGAGAAGAAGAGAAGGAAACTTGAAGAAAAGGCTAAGGAAGAAGGAGAAGTTCAGAGAAATCTTTGAAACTCAGACTATAGAAGATATGAACCTCAATCCCTATCTGAATTGAAAGCTTAGAATAGATTATGATGAAGTTAGATTAGGAGAAACCCTAATATCATCCATCCATGGATAAATTCCAATGGGAATCATGGAAAACTATGAAAAGTGAGTAACTTGGATTTTTGAGCTATAGAACAATCATAGAATGGACTATAAAAGTAAGCCAAAGGACCCAAACATGAAAGAATGGACTGTAGGATGAAAATGTCGACTCAAACCACGTGCGGTCGCACGTAGGGTCGATTGGGAATCGACCCTACCAGACCACAGGATCGACCCCTAACTTTCGGGAAGTCCAGGGAAGCAGCAGTCGCACCTAGGGTCGATGGAACATCCGACCCAAACATCAACCCTACCCCTGGGGTCGCAGAAACCTGGGACCCTACCTGCGACCCTAGCTTAACAGCAAGCCTGAAATTGTCAGAATGAATTCTAACTAAAATCTATCGACTTGTTAGGTTTTCCTATTGATATAAAAGTGATTATTAAAGCTTGAAAGAGGATCTACATTCAAGCAAAGGTGAGGGAACCAGACATAAATTAATTGACTAATAATAAATGATTTTTATTTCTTGAGTCCAATGCCATGACTGATTCTATACGTGTATGCTTGTAATGCGCATTCAACATGTCATCCAATATTCCTGCTATTAATGTTTATGTATATTTAATTCTATTTTATTTATAACATGATGATGATGATGATGCTAGGAATAGACATGTGAATGTATATGTGTGGTTAGTGTGCTTGATGCGAGTGGAGCATCAGGGGGAGGATGTGACATTGTGGTTCAGCCTGGTCACCAGACTCTAGCTCTATCTCTACTCAAGTCTTGTACACTAACATCGTCGTATTGCCATTACCTTAGCAAAACTATTACGTCGTAGGGTATCAGGGGAGGTGGTCTCGGACCGTGTAGTCTTTGACTCTGCCGGGGGGCCTTAGCTCTATCTCTATGGACATATTGAGGGATGCTGGGGTGAGGCCTTGGATACACTGTTTGACATTAGGATTGATTAGTTGCGAGCCCAGTTTGCAAACCCTCACCAGTAGGGGCTTACGTTTTGGTATGGGTAGAGTATCAGGGAAAATGTGATGCGGTGTGGTCCTAAGCACTTTAGCTCTATCTCTATTCCATGGTGGGTGCATGTGGGTCGACAATAAACATTAACCTTTGGGCGGCTTCACACAATCGTGTATAGAGGTGAGGCAGCCACCGAACCTTTCTATAGCACATTGCAAACTTATATACCAGACCACAGATATGAATTGAATGCATGCATATGTTTGTTGCATTGTTTTGTTTTCTCACTGAGCTCAAGTTGGAGAGCTGACCCTCGTGCGCACAATTCTTTTTAGTTTCTGATGTTGCAGTTATTATGATTGAAGATTATGTCGACACGCCAACATATGAACATGTGGCGGCTATGATGAGCAAGCTGTGGAGGACGAACATGGTTCATTAGGCGAGCGTTTCAACTATGGATACGCTTAGTGTTAAATTTTTGTATTTAAATATTTGTAATATGTATTAAATTATGTTTTTGTTACTTGGAGATAAATAGAATATCAATTATTTATCATGACTAGACCTCAGTTCATTATCTATAAGCCTTTCGCTATTTACTTTATTACCTTTGATTAATGTGGAATGTGTTTTGGTTTAACAACGTGGGATAGCCTATACGAGATCCTGATTGCACCGTTGATTTATTGACGGTTCATCACACCATTCTGGTTAGTGTAGAATTGGGGTGTGACAACTTGGTATCAGAGCTCTCAGGCCTTTCCCATGAAACCTGAATACTTCCACTAGAGTCCATGAACTGAGTTAGGATAAATTAAAAGCTTTAATACAAACACACCATAAGCACCTGTGTTGGTTGAGACCGAACTTAAACAAGACAATAATGTACATATAAAAGGTGGAACCATATATATACACAAACAGAAAGAGAAGACCAAAATTTATCCTGATAAACAAATAATATAGGGTACTATCTTTAGGTTGGGAAGTTATCTAAGTATACAAAGGTTATAGTACAGTAGCCGAAACATTAGAATACCAAGTTGGTACTCACAAGATGTGAAACTCGATGTATGATAGAGAAAAAAAATGGCTAGTAACTCTTAAGTCCCTGTAGAGATAAAGGGAAAGATCTCGGGCTAAATCCAACAGAGATAGGAGAATAATGGCCATACATTAAAAATAAGAGTAACTACAAGAAGATAAAGCTATACTCTTGGGTGACATGGAGACTTAGAATGAGATCCACCACAAGCTGATCTATTACCCGCTGAGCATTAAGTAGAAGTTGTAACTCGACCCCACCACTATCTGGGTCGAGAACGAGTAGTGAAAACCCATTTGAGCAGATGCTAAATAATGATAATCAGATTAGAACAAATCAAAGGAGGTGAACAACCAGGCCATTCCAGCCAATCACTTGGACTACCAAGTACCTTGGACACAGTTGTAATAAATGTAGCTAGACAAAATACATGAGCAACAACAGATGAGACCGACTATGCAAGTTGCTATGTGAATCACTACCCAAATTGCCAATGTTACATCAACCCCTCCAAATCAGGCCATGTACAGTACTAATTGGTATCAACACTGTACCCCCAGCACCTGTTACCTATAACACAGTGCCTACCATACAGCAAGTCCCAGTAACGCACACCCCAGTGCAGAAGCTTGGTGCATAACAAACAGTGTATCAAGGTGGTTACCCTTATCAACCACCGATGTATGAGATAGCTGCATCATGACACAATGATCCGACCAAGGATTGAAGAATATTTTCTGAAGACGAAGCCTTAAACATTTTCAGCAAAGGATCAAATCTATTGTGGCCATATAACTAGATATGTTTATATAGGATGCGATGCATTATGGACTTACTCTTATGATTATAGAGGATGCACATGCCTGATTTTAAATTTTCGTGTCTTGACAGGATACCTTCTTGATTCAACCTGTCAATTGAAGTTATAGATATTGTTTCTTTAGTATTAGTCCTAATTATACCAACTTAAGCCACTCTCATGATCGACAACATGAACAGAGATATGAACTGAAGGAACAGTTAAATGTTTAATCATATTGAGCATACATCTTCTGATTTATATCTGATTTATTAATGTACCAAAACTTTCTCCAGATTTACTCCTGTAGTGCCTTGACCAATGACATTATACACTCAATAGAACCTGTAACCATGAGGTTAAGAATTGTAAAACCTCTATTTCCATGTATTTGGACCACCGTGCAACTTAATGACCTTTTAATGCTGGTTGGATTACCACAGATTTACTCCTGATCCTTTAAACTTAAGTTCATTAGATAAAGAAAGTGTTTCTCGTCATTATGCTAAATTGAAAGAAGGAAATGAATTGTTTTGGATAAACATTCTGATTCTTATATTTCTCGACATCCATTGATAAGATGTTTAGTGATAATAGAATTATTGGAAGAAAGATGATTGGATTCAGATTAAATTATATGGCCAATGAACCTCAGATGAAGTAATGGATAATCTATTTTGAGATTACTGATTTGATGGATATGAGCCATGTCTATAAAAGAGTGCATGAGTAAAAAGTGAAAACTATCAAGAGTAACTGTAAGGACAATGGATTTTC